>JAVSBS010009904.1:13534-51702 GCA_033124195.1 Coracias cyanogaster | reverse complement strand
AGTATATAGAGAACAACACTGGAAATACAAAGCAAAACGGAAGACAGCATGTACTGTTCTTTCATTATCTTTTCAAGAAAAACGTATTTTTCCCCAAGAAAAAATTGCTAATGATGTTAAGGTTTCCTTTTTTGTGTGTTTTTTTGTTTGTTTTTTCAAAAAAAAAAGGGAGAAAGAATTATGGTAAAATTATCTTCTTTAAAATTAAAAAAAAAATCAAAAATGTCTTTAAGGTATATCTGATTTTCTTTTATGAAACTTCTTGCACAAAGATAAACCTGATGGAGAAAAAAAAAAAAGTCCTAAACTTCTATGAAAGAAAGGAGGTTTCTTTATTTCTGAATGTTTACCTAAAAATAAAAAACTTACTGTAGTTTCTATCACATCTATTAACATTCTGATCCTGGCCATTCTTAGAAATAGCACAAATTGTTTAGGTTTTCAAGGAAATGAAAATAAAAGAAGCTAGTGGTGTGTGTTATGAAATAGAGGGCAGAATTCTGTGTGTGCACATATCTGCAGTGGGAAGAAGCAGCAAACTCAGGGAGGCATTTTGAAATGAGTTTTCTTTTATTCAATCACTTGCCCAGCATCTTTCTTAGTGCTTCAGAAAGCTTTCAATAAAAAACAAATAAAATGCATAATAAAATACCGACTCACAACAAAAATTCAAATGACCATCCCAGTACAAGCCCATAAATAAAAGACTCAGCTAGTGAGACACCCACAAAAAACATTTTCAAAAGGCTTTTAAACTGATTAAGGATGTTGACTTCATGTACATTGATAGTAGAGAGTACATTTTCCTACAGAGAGCAGGCAGGCAAGGAACAGTGTACCAAGCGTAACTTAGACTGTGGTTTTGTGAGGCTATAAAATCAGCCCTCCCAACAGGTTGTTCTTAAAAGTAGACTGTCATTAAATCTTAAAGAAAGATTTATGTATGTGTTCTTTTTCTTTCTTCCTTCCCTATTTTAATTCCAAAAAGTTTTGCAATCTTCAGTATAATAGCTCACCTATCTGCAAAGTACAATAGAATTTATTCTGTAAGCCATGCACGTGAACCTGGAATTCCTCTGACTTTGTGTCTGATGATTAGATTTTCAGACATCTAAAAAGGTGCACACAGTGGCTGGATCTCTGCTTGTGGCCAAGATATTAATGACGACTCTTACTGTTGTGAATTCTCTGTTCTCTAATAAAAGTGAGCTACTAACATGTTAGTTTGTTGTTTGAGGCTTTTTTTTTTTTATTATGTTCTGATGTACATTCAACAGAACCATGCAATAATGTAATCAGGAAAGAGTTACAAACACACACAACTTGATCACATTAGCTTCATTTCTTTAGAAAACAAAACCCTACTTACTAAAAAAGGACTCTAGCACTCATTTCAGACTACAGTTTTGTCCAAGAACCAAAGATTTTATTCATTCTTGGCTTTCAATCTGCCTCATGTTTTAGAGAAGATTGATTAGACATTTTAAAATCCTTTAAAATGAAAATGTTGCATTTTTAATGAAGAATAAGGATAGCATTAGAGTATTTCTTGATACTCTTATCAAAATTGTCACAATACTGCCAACATAATATATTCACACCACCAGCATAAAAGTATTGTATACATAGGTGAGAAGAGATTAGGTAAGTTGTAAGTCTCTGTCTTTTTTTGCCTTGTTAAATTCTTGCTTCCATCCTATCTGATCTTGCTGTGGTGACAAGTGTAGGCTCCATAATACTAAAAATGAGTGTTTTGACAATTATATGACTATAGCATAAGGTGAGGTTGGCTTTCTTGTTCTTCAGGGGTCCAGTATGAAGGGTGGATATGGGAATGCAATGAAGGTTACCAATGATACAGATACTACATCTCAGGAATCCCCTGAACCAAAAATAATTGGAGTTAAGGAGAGTATTCAGGGTAAATAAAACCTTTGTAACCTACATTTGCCCTGAGCACCAATTATTGGGGTGGGCTGATGGGAGGAACTTCAGCTAGATAGGCCTATTCTCTGATTCAGTAGAGCTGCTCTTACTCCCTAAAAATGTCTAATAACAATAAGTATCATGAGCCTCCTGTGATAGGAGAATGGCATCAATCATCATAGGAAATGAGCTAAAGGGAAACCTCAGGATGCTTCATGCCAAACACACACACACGGTAGAGTTGTATGCAGTGGATATGCCTAGGATTGCTGGATATCCCAAAATAAATGGCCCAAGTCCTCTAATCCAATGTGTCTACAATAATGTGGTAGAAACAGATGTATGCTGTAGATGTGATAGCCCTTCAAAATCCCTTATCTATGTCCTCATGTACTTACTGGCTTTTGCGTATTCAATGGGAGAGTGTATTTTTGCTATGTGGTGCAGCAAGACCCAGCTCTTATCCAATTGCACTATAGCACAAAACACGCTTGCACCCCTAAGCATTCAGAATATGAAATAAGACAGGCACTGAGTGGAGAATCTAAGCACAGGAAGATTAAGTGACCTGCCCACAAGCATCCCAGGAGTCTGTAGCAAAGCCACGGACTGAGCCCTGCTTTCTGGCCCTGCCTCTTGCATCAGTGCATCACTTGCTTTGTTTTCATGTTTTTATCTGGCCCTTCTTTTCCTGAGGGCAAAGAAATTTCCCAAGTCACTGGATCATTTTGTCAAGGGAGATAGATAACTTTCCAGTTCCTCCTTCTCCCCACCCTCGTCCCTCCATTAGCCAATCCAATTATAGAAAATCAAATATCTTGCTAGAGCCGGCCAAATTCAATTACACAGGTACTTCTGGGTAAATTTTGGCAGTGAATAGTTTGCTGGCTTTACCCAGACTTTCCTCTTTAATAAAATGCTCCCAGTTAGTCAATACATCTTGTTATAAAATAAAACAAAAACCCACATATACATGCAAACATAGATAAGCAGAGACATATTCTTCAAACACACTCTGGGTACAGATTTTTCAGCTGTCTCCTAGGACCTCTATAATACTTTTCATTTGAACTGTTAAATCCTGTCCACCTCCTCATAACTGGATGGCAGGATGGGAAGTCCCGCCTCTCAAACTTGGGACACAGCTGGCGAATGTTAAAATTGCTTCTCCTCAAAATACGTCCCACCTTCACCCAGAAAAATATAAAATTTCATGTGCAAGTATGTTTTAAAAATAAGGTATTTCATCTGAAAGCTGCAATTTTTTATTAAAGAATGTTGGAGCAGCACCTGGTGGGAGTTGGAATGACTCATACTCTCAGTTACCTCTGTAGGCTCAACTCTGTATTTAGGTTGCATCTTTGGTCTTCTCTGCTTTAAAAGGAGCAGCTTGTCACCAAACATGAAATCTCTGTGGGAGCCATTACTCACAGAGGAGAAAGGAGACCTCTGGCAATTGCCCACTAGCTCATGGGGCCACATGGGAACAGATCTTTATCACAATATTTGAGATCTTCTGTAAAAACGCTGGCATGTAAAAAAAAAAATGGGGCCAATTAAAATTCTGTTTCGAGACCAGCGAGGCTGGATTTGTGCAAATATTTTGCATGTCTGTTTAAGAGCATCTTTATATCATTTAAGCTAAAGCCTGCATGGAATAGGACTGAATGGCTGTAAAGCACACTTACACCAAAAGAAGTACCCACATGAGGACTCTTTTGATTTAACACTCCACCAGATCCATCAAGAAATCGGGGCAGCTATTGTGTTTTAATAGAGTCTGATGCAGGAGGGGAACATGAATCTACTCAAAACCACATCTGAGGTTCAGTCGAGTGACTTCTTCCCCAAACACCAAGCAAGCAGTAAAAGAACCCCTTTGGGACGTGCTATCCCAGCCCATGAAGCCCAGACTCCACCATCCAAAGCAACAGCTTTAGGAGCTGCTGCGCGTTGCTGGCTGCCAACAGCAGCAGCACAACCCTCATTTCTGCCCATTTTTCTGCTCTAACGCCCTGCAGCAGCGCAGCCGGAGCGGCTGGTAGGACACGCTCCAGGGCTGGCTGCGTTTCTAACGAAGTGGTTTGAAGGCAAAAATGTTTGAGAACAAGAAAGACACAGAGCAACACCTTGAAGCACTGATTGCACATGAAAAAAAAAAGTTAATTCAGCTACATTCCCATAACCTGCCCAGCTCTGGTGTCTGCGCCATGCCCTGCAGAACTCCCTGAACCATCAGAGGACAGAGGAGCCTGGAAGGTCTGCTCGGTGGCAGCATGGTCAGCCTCCAACCACAGCCTCTCTGGAGGACTCAGAACATCCTTCACAGAAACCGTAAGGGAAGGGAGAGGGGGGATGCTGTAATTAAGGTAGAATCAGCCTTTCCAGCCATTAGCAGGCAGAATTTGGGGTGGAAAGCTACTGGTAAAAAGCAGTGGAGGAGTTTCTGAGAGCTAGAAACAGCAGCAGACATCAACCCAGGTTTTGTGGGAGCCCTCTGAACCAGACGGCGTTTCACATCCGAGCTGACAGTGATGGATGCGCTGGGAACGGAGCAGATTTTTTCTCCTGAGAAGCTCCTTTGACAAGTATGATCTTATCAAAGTTCCAAGCTTTTCATTACATTTCATTTTTTCTTTTTTTAACTCCTGCCTTCAAGCCACGCTCTGTCCTCTTGGTGCTGGCACGGAACAGTCGCGTTCCCCTTCTGGCACTGATCAATGGCTGAAGCTCCCCACGGTGCTCAGAGCAGAACCGATGCCTCCCCTCCCTGGGGCACACAGCCTGGGCAAGCCACCAGAGCGAGAGCAGAGCTGCTATTAATACCCAAAAAGCTCTAGAAACGTGCAAAACACGGGGCTAACCTCACTCAGACCTGGGGAAGTCAGGCTCCTTTGGGCTCGGAGGAGCGTGCACAAAGGGATAATGAAACATCCCAGCATCAGGACATCACCACCAGCTCCAGCACTTCTTCTGGGCACCTAAAGCAACAGCCTGCCCAAAAGCTGCAGAGAGCCCACCTCCCTGGGGTGGGCAGCAGCACCTTCTTCTGCCTCCTTTCCCCACCTCCCATCTGCTCTCCAGAATAAAGAGAAGCTTGGACCCTCCTCTTCTTACCCAGCACTAAACAAGTGCAGCCGCCCCCTCTTCAGGGGCCTTCCCCAGAGCACAAGGACAGAGACATGAGCAGCAAACACACCAAACCTCTCCAAAACGCGCAAAACCAAGACTTTAAAGAACCACATACCTTGCACCCCAGGCTGGGCTGTCCCACAGAGCAAGCTGAAGCCAAGAAGAAGGAACCCTCCCCAGATGAAGGGCAGAGCTGCTTTTATTAGCTGGCAACTCCCTAATTAGCCCAGGTTGGTCTTGATGGGGAGGGTGGGGCTGGCCCTGCCTCTGAAGTGGGAGGAAGCCCTGGAAAAATCCCTTCCTTCCTGCTCCATCCCTCCAGCCTCAGCCCACACCTTGGGAAAGAGCAAAGGAGGAGGACTCAGCCCTTTCTGTCCCAGATCTTGTCCCAGCCCCTGCGCACTGGTGCAGGTGCCAGGGTGATGCTGAGCTCTCCTCTCCCTGCCCCATCCCCTCTCCCCAGGACCTCGTTTGCAGCAGGATGGTCTGGAGAAGAAGGCCACCAAGCTACACGGTGTCCTCAAGCACTTGGCCACCCAGAACCTTTCCCATCAGCCAAAACCACCTTGTAGAGCCTGGAACGAAGAGTCACCAAGAGACAGCAAACACTTGAGTGCAAAACCATGGTCTTTTATTAGAAATCTCCTCGTATAAAAATGATCATGCTCTACACAGTCATCGAATAATTCATAAACATCCAGGCACTGAACTTTGTTTTTTTGTGTGTGTGTGTTTTTGTTTTTTGACTGGTCAGTACATAAAGCAGACATTATTTCAATCCATATGGTCATCACATACATTAATTAACCACCTATAGAAATCAGCACTTTGAACACAGTCTAGGTTTTATTTTAGTTTATTTTGTTGTCTTGTTTTTTTTTTTCATTTAAATTTTAAGTATTTTTATGTCTTTTTCCTTTTTGCAACATATAGAATTTGGTAGGATACGGGAGAGAGAGTGAAGAGGGACGGAGGAAGACAGGAACAAAAGAAAATGGAGGATTAAAAAAAAAAAGAAAGAGAAAACAGAAGGTTCTGCACAACCACAAACAATCTCACAAATTCCAGAAAAGGGAAAATATTAGGTCTCTTTTTTTTTTTTTTTTGCCAAGATACAAGGGAAAAAAAAAAACCCAAAGACTTGCCGAAGTCCGTCACCTCTTCCCCGCGCCACGTCTCCCCTGCTCGGCTGTTCCTCTTCCTCCGTGGGAGGCATGCATTGTCACGGTGGTCGGTTGGTCAGTGGTATATTTTAATTGTTTCTTTATATTACTTTTTTGCTGCTGTTGGTCGCCGTCTTCCCCGGGAGCTCTGCCCAGTGGCCCCACCAGTGTCCCCCCCGCGGCCACCTCCCTGTCCTGCACGGCTCCTGTGACGAGCGATGTTCCTCAGCTCCCTCGTGACCTCCCAGCCTCCCTCCGTGCCGGGCAGTTGCGATCGCTGGAGCTAAATCGCGTGGTTGCTATAGCTGACGTAGGTCTGTTTGGTGGCCAGTGCTGGAAAGAAAGATAAAACCTCACATGTACCATTAATGGAGTCCACTCTCCCTTTCTGGCTCCCGTCCTGTCGCCCTGACCTGACCGTTGTGCCAGGAGATGCTGGTGGGGACATGACATGGGGTCTGCTCATGGATCTGGTCAAGGCCAGCACTTGGGATCGTTCCCTGTGAGGACACTGAGCTGTGGCACAGGGGTTGAGCCCCACAGCAGCTCTTGGGGACTCTCCAAAGACAATTCGCCCCAATGAGAGATCCTGGGATGTGACATGAGCCATGGAACATGCTCGCGGGCTCCCGTTCACTTCCCTCAGCAACCTCTTAGAGACAAACCCACAGGTGCTCCACATTCCCTGAAGCTCAGCTTGCCCCAGCCCTGCACGAGCCCTGTTTTGGGGTCCAAGCTGGTGGCCCCACACTCCTGCATGCTGCTCCATGGCAGCTGGGAGCTGAGCCAGTGCCAGTGCCCGTAGCGGGTGGCATGAAGCCAGCCAGCCCGGCTGCATCCCTCGCCAAGGGTCCCTTCCAGCTTCCCCAGCCCTTGGGACAGGGCTGAACACATGAGAAGAGGAGGCAGCGATGGCTCCAAAGCCACCACGAGTCCCAGACCAATACCAGGGGAGCTGCAGCACGGCCGAATGCCAGGAAAATGCCCAATAGCAATAAATCCTCCCGTTTCCGCAGGGCTGCACCGCTGCCTTCGGGCTCGGAGGCTGCAGACGTCGCTTGCTTTTAGCAGCAGCCACAGCTCAAGAAGAGGTGGCGGCAGCAGCTTGCAACACCCCGGCTTGTCTCAGTGCTTTGGTCAGGCATGATGCTCTGCAGAGATCCCACCATGAGGTCCTTGGGTACCATGGGGCTCAGCAGACACACGGACACGCCCCAGCCAAGGGCACAGATGAGAGCTGGGACACGGAGCAAAGCCCAAGACACCAGAAGCAGCACAAATGTGGCCTCTGCAGAATCCCGGCACCACGCAGAGGGGACGGGACGCCCAAGCAGCTCTCCCTCCATCTCCATGCCTCGCTGACAAATGAACCTTGCAGCAGATTTCAGACTGGTATTCCCAGATAACAATTAGATAGGCCATAAGAAATTAGAGCTGACAGAGCTATTTGTTAGCCGCAGTGTTTTCATAGCCAATCTGCCCATATCAAAGCGCTGCGAATTATTTATTCTGTTGTTTATTTAAGGCTACGTGACCTGCCAGTGACGGAGTGAAAAACGGCCCCTCGGTCCTGCACTGGCCACCCCCCCGTGCCTCCTGCCCTCAGTGCTGATGCCATCCCCGGCACCCCGCCTTGGCATACCTCGGGAGCGCCCTGCCAGCCCCATTCACACCGAGCTCCATATTCCCCATGCGAGACACACACATCGGAGCCTGAGATGCGGCAGACGGGAGGCTCAGCTCTCCCTGCTCCCGGCACGTAGGATCCTCAGAGTCTCCGGCTGCGAGTCCCGGGGCGGGTGGAAGGATGCTCAGCACAGACAACAGCATCTGGGGATGTTTGGGCTCAGGTCCTGGATGAGGTGCTCACTGCAGCCAAGCCCTCAAGCCCTGCTGCAAAGGTATTTGTGCCAGCAGAGCCCTGGCCAGGAGCTGCGTGTGGCTGGAGGGAGGCAAGGTCCCACATGCACGGTACCACAGCCTGTGACACCGATGCCATGGGGAGTCTGGCATCGGGTGGCTCCTCAGGACACGCTCCCAGTGAGCCCTTACTACAGGAAGCCCTGAGATCCCCCCGGCCTTGCGTGGAACATCCCTCGCACAGACAAAATGAGGATGGCAGAGGGACCCCTGCCCACTGCCACACTGGGGCAGGACCCCAGACCACCCAGATCTGTGACAGCGGCTGACAAAAGCCACCTCCTGCATGGGCAGGGAGGGGGAAGCTGGCTGTGGAGCTGCCCTTCACGGCTCAGATAGGTAGATGGAAGAGTCGATTATGCAGAGAGACTGTCTATGGAGAGACATCGCGTGCGGAGCTCCCGCCAGCGAGAGCCGTTACGCAGAGCGATGTGGAGGTTCTGCTGAGATGCCAAGGGACATTAAATAGCTCAGGCTGGAAGGAGAGCAAGCGTGGGATTACAAAGACAATCACAGCTTTCCGTGGAAATGCTGTTTGGTCTCCATCCCGCTGATGCTGGAACCTAGAAACTCTTGCCTGGTACACGAGGAACATGTGTATTTCCACGGGGTTTTCTTCAGATTTAGCCCAAATGGGATTTCCCTTCTCAAAGGAGCCCAGCAGCATTGCCTCCAACCATTCCTTCCTCCTGCAAGGCTCTGGTTTTGGGAACCCAAACACAGAACAGCCACGCACCTACTTCCCCAGGGTTTCCAGAGCCCTCAGCGTCTCTTCGCAGGGGAGATCAGTGGTTCTGCCCCTGTGTCAGCCCCAGCTCCGTGAACCACACCAGAGCCATCCTGGGAGCAGCTCCGAGCACCCAGCATGGCCTGGCATTAGGATCCTTCTCCACGTGTTCGAGCAGATTTCCATGTGCCCCAACCAGCATCTCACCCAGCAGCGGCACGAGCGTTGTCTCCAGCATTATTTGCCCTGCCAGCCACCCACGGGATAATACAAACAGGCGTGTGGAAGGATGGAAGTGCCAGGGGTGATCCCGGTCAGAGGTGGGCAGGACATGTCCTGTCTCAGCAGCATGGCTGAGGTGGTGGAAAACGGCATTTCTCTGGTGGGAATAAATTAACAGAGGGGGAATCTCCCCTGCTAGATGATAGGAGATGATGCTGACCACTCACTGAGAGCCAGGAATCCCTGCTCATGCCCAGGCTGGAGAGCAAATAACCGGAGCCCTTGGGGTGGCTTTGGGCACAGTGGGGAGCAGAGTGGTCCCCAGCATCCCTTCCCACACTGTCCTTGCTCCTGGGCATTGGTGGGCCAAGCCATGGGGCAGGAGGAAGCCGAGACACCCCTTTGCCAAGGAGCATTGCTGCCAGCATTGCTTGTGCCCACGGAGGACAGCATGGTGATGGCCCACCGGTGAGCCAGGGCTTTGGGCTTCCCAGCACCATGTAGATCCCCAGCAGGAGCAGCTCCTCAACCCCACCGGGAGCTACACTACCTTGTGTTTCCAGATTTTCGCAGAGCTCTGACTTGGCCTCTCCATTGGGGCGGAAACCTCCTTTCTGAGAGAACTTGTTGGACATGGTGGCCGCTGTCACCACTGCCTTGAGGCTCCGCTTGCGCTTGGGGACGTTCTGCTCCGGGTGGAAGAGGATGATGTACACCTTGGGCATGTAGAGCATGCCCAGGGACACCGAGGCACTCAGACTCACCGAGATGGTGAGCGTCGTGGTCTGGATGTACATCTGCAAGATACAAGGGCACCGGCTGAGACCCACCACGGTTATGCAGGACCCGCAAAGGGTCTGCTGGGAAAGGAGGAGAGGAAATGGGGGAAGATGGAAACGTTGGGGTTAAATAAATGAAAGGGTGGGGAGCCAGGGTTTGAAATATTGGCATGTAAAACATCAAAGACAACCTGTTGCATGAGCCAAGGTGCACCCGTCGAGGCTTTCACCTCACTTCAGCTGTTTCCCCACTTGCAAACACCGGGAGGCTGGGCTGATGCCCTGACCTGCACTCGGGGCCCTGGCACAGCCTCCCTGTGCCAAGCCCTCCCAGCACTCAGGCACACTCCGGCAGCAACCTGCCAGCCCCCCAACACAAAAACATCACCGGAGACGGAGCCCTCGCGCACTCTTCACCCTTCCTCTCTCCTCCCCAGCCCCTGCAGCACGCTCCCCCAGCCGCAGGGCGGGAGATTCAATGCTGCGGTGATGGGCACAGCAAGGACACCCGCTCTCAGGCCCTGGTCCAGGGCACCCCCTGCTCCCCTGTCTCCCTTCAACAGGTTATTCCCATTTCCCAGCTGGCTCTCTGAGCCGTTGTCATGTAAGTCACATATTACACACCGACGTTGCCTTTCTACAGTCAAAACTAATTTCACGCTCACTGTCCAGGACTAACAGTGACAGATGTTTTGCAAAATGAAAGCCCATTAATCTGACTGTAGAATAATCCATTTTTCTATGGAAAGCATTTGGCAGGCTCCTCACAAGCCAGGGGCATCTGAAGCAGGCAGCAACGGGAGGCAAAGAGACCCCCTCCCTCTGCCCATCCCCACCTCTCATCCTTGAGCAACACAGGAAGCTGGGTAGGCAAACCCCTCCGTGGGCATCCCTGCTCCGACCACATCCCTGCTCCATGAGCATCCCTGCTCCAGCAGCATCCCTGCTCCAGCAGCATCCCTGCTCCCAGCACAGCCCTCCATCCTCTCCAGCATCCTCTCCGCCACCTCGCAGCTCATGTGCTGGGTCTCTCCGGGCTGAGAAGGGAGAGGTCTCTGGAGACTCCAGGTCTTTGGGTGCCTTCTGCACACGACTTTTTTCCTTTTCCAGCTGTGTTCCGATGCTGGGGCTGTTTTGCAGGTTGCTAACGAGGTTTTAGAAGGAGGCTTAAGGCAGTTTCTGAACTTTATCCCCCGGCTCAGTCCCAGCGTGGTGTCCAGGGTTTCTTCTGCAGTTGGGATTTAGTGTCCTCCAAGGTGGCAGGAGCTGGAGGAGCCAGGGGAAGCCTGGGGGCTGCACTGTCAGTGAGGGTAGGGGGTCCCCACCTCCCCAGCCACACACACTTGACCTGGAGGCTCATTTTCTGGAGTCAATAGAGCAAAAAGGTGACTGAGGACAGAAGCTGAGCGCAGAGGCTCTACACAGCTCCCTGGAAAGAAGGTGCACAGAGGTAGCTCCATCCCATGAGTAAGAGGAGCTGGCAGGAGACAACAGGTCCCAGGAAGGGCTCTTGTCCCACCCCAGGACCTGCGAGTCCCTGCTGTGACCATCTCAAGAAACATTTCACCCTATTCTCCTGCTTCAGTAATAAACACAGGCCCAGAAGCATTTCAACTCAACCCAAAATAAAAAAAGCAGCAAAGCTTGCTCTGAGTCAACCAAGAAGTTTGTCCCCAGAATAAAACCTCTTGCCGTCACATGTGCTGGTTTGTTTGTTCCACCTCCCCTGTATATGCACGCAGAGTCAATCTAGGCAGTTTTTGGAAATAAAAATGTCATTTCATCACGGAAAGTCAAAACATATCTCTGTGCCAGAATATCTGCTCTTTTTTTTTTTTCTTTGCTGTTTTTTTTGTTTGTTTTCCCTGAAACTCTCCAGAGTTTCCCACAGGTGTCCTGGATGGCAAGGACCAGATTTGCCGGGAATGAGGGCAGTGCTGGGGCACCAACTCCAGCACCCCAACCCCCGTCCCAGGGACCAGCACAGCTCTGCTCAGCACCAGCATGACCCACCACGGGCACCACTCTGGCTCCACAGCCCTTCACCTCCCCACCTCCCGCACCTGCTCACCCTCCTGGTCCTCAGCAGATGCCTTCTGGAGGAGCCTCCCTTTGCAATCCAGCAATTTCCATATTTCCTGCCTCCCACTCGGGACTCGGAGGCGTTCCGGCGAGGAGGGAATGAGCAGCTGAGCTTGAGCTCAGCGGAGACACCTCGGCGCACGCTCCCCTACACGCCTGGGCTCTATCTCCCAGCACCACTGGGGACTCCCCTGCACCCTGACCCTGGGTGACACCAGCTCCAGGCTCCCCACGCTCCCCCCATCTCCTCAAACCCCTGAAGCACTTCTGGGATCTCATGGGGCTATCTTATAGAAGCATAAAATGTATTGGGTTGGAAGGGACCTCCAAAGGCCATCTAGTCCAACCCCGC
This sequence comes from Coracias cyanogaster, assembly GCA_033124195.1. Taxonomy (NCBI): domain Eukaryota; kingdom Metazoa; phylum Chordata; class Aves; order Coraciiformes; family Coraciidae; genus Coracias; species Coracias cyanogaster. The sequence continues at coordinate 39,399 of JAVSBS010009904.1, read as the reverse complement.
TACAATAAGCAGGGTCATCTCTAACCAGCGCAGGTTGCTCAGAGCCCCATCAAGCCTGACCATGCAGTTGCCAGGAGCAGCCCCATTCTCTGCAGCCCGTGCTAACCTCGAGAGCTTCGCATCACGCCGCAACAAGCCCCTTTGCAGCTCAGAGAGAAGGATTTTTAGCCCGGAGTCAAAACACAGCCACAAAGCATGGCACAGTTAACCTTCTGCCACACTGAAAAAATGACCATTTCTCATTATTTTGTCTCCTACTCTCTTAATTGGTTTCCAGCCCAGGAGCCCCACTTTGCCCCTCCGTTAACAACCAGAGCCCTTTGAGGCATGCGCTGAAGTTATCAAAGAAGTTACAGCTCCTGGTTCAGCTGCACCCACTGCTTCTTTGCAGGCTCAAAGAACACAGCCTGGCTCTGACTCAGGATAATGATGATGCCACATCGAGGGACCAGAGCAACCGGAAATGACCCAGAGAAGTCCCCAAGGCCATCGCTGTGCACAGCCTTTGCCCCAGGGCTAGATGAGCCCATCCTGCCCCAGGGGAGCAGCCCAAGCCCCAAGACACAGCCCTGCACAGATTGTGTTTGTCCCAAAGCAAAGCTCTGCCATTAACTGGCAACCACCCCCACCCAAATCCTCTGGGAGATCTTGCACTGCTGCGGGTGCCGGGGAAATCTGCTCAACCCTCATCCAGCGCTGCTAAACAAACCGCCGGACAGTTCTCTTCATTCCTTCTTCTCTTCTTCCTTTCCCTTGCTGAAAGCAAATGTGATAAACAGAGAACCAGACAATGACACCGCTGTTCAGCTGCTGCCTTATCAGCGAAGGAAATTGTCTCTTTCTTTAGATTCTCTGTTATTGCTATTTCTGTAATCCGCCGGGATCGGCAGGGATAAGAGGTTCTTTTGAGAAAAAGCTTGGGGGACTTGTTATAATAATATGCCACCTCCATGCAAAGTTGTAGGCACGAGGTAAGGCAAAATAAAATAAAAATGGAGATTTTTATCCAACTCCTCCGGAACACGAGGCAGCCTCGGCCACAGGCTGAGATGGAGTTGGGGCAGGGGTGTTGGGCAGTGTTTGGAGATGCGGCCCTGTCCCGTGGCATCCTGAGGACTTGAGTGAATCTCCAGCCATGCCCTGTGGGGAGAACAACGGCCCAGATGATGCTCCAGGCTTTTCATTTCCCAGGTGTGCTGACCTTCCATGGAACCCAGCAGAGCCTCAGTCCTGGCAGGAACGAGGTAAAGATGAGGGGCTCCCTCTGCCAGCAGCCTGGGAATGCCCCACTGAGCAGCCTGGGCAGCACCAGCACCACTGCAGGGTGAAGGCAATGCCAATACCCGCAATTATAATTTCAAGGACGTGCTCAGAGCCACAGTGCAGGCAGTGTAATGACACCTTTTTGACCTTTTTCTCCCAAGACTCCAAACTATTGAGGCAGAACCAAGCACTCAACTCCTCTGAGTGTCCCTTTGAGTGCATCCATCATCCTCCAGCAACAGCCTGGAGATGCTCAGAGCTCAGGTGCTGGGAGGCCAGGCTGAGAGAGTTGGGCTTGTTCAGCCTGGAGAAGAGAAGGCTCCAAGGAGACCTTCTGGTGGCCTTGCAGTGCTTCAAGGGGCCTGTCAGAAAGATGGGGACAGACTTTGGAGCAGGGCCTGTCGGGACAGGACAAGGAGGGATGATTTTAACTAAAAGAGGGAGATTTAGACTAGAAAGAAGACATTTTTGATGCTGAGGATGGTGAGACCCTGGCCCAGGCTGCCCGGAGAGGTGGTGGCTGCCCCATCCCTGGCACCATTGCAGGTGAGGTTGGCCGGGGCTCTGAGCAACCTGCTCTAGTTGCAGATGTCCCTGGTCCCTGCAGGGGGTTGGACCAGATGAGCTTGGAAGGTCCCTTCCCACCCAAACCAGTCTGATTCTTTGATTTCTCTGCAAGGAGAGAGCAGGACAGGCTGTCTGCAGCAAGACGCTGTTTCCCAAAAGAACTTGAGTTCGAGGTGGTGTCTTGGCCACTGCTGTGGGGGTATCCAGGGATGCCCCATTCCAGGGATGAAGGAAAGAGAGGAGAGGCAGGCCAGGAGCCAAGCACTAGGCACAGTGGCATTTTGAATACACCTGCCTGGCTAATTTGCTTGACAGATGCTAACAAGGGAGAAATTAAGATCCATCCTAAACTCTGAATCATGGTTAAGGAGAGAAACCTGGGGAAAGGGTTCTATGAAAGGTCCTATGGAAAGGAGCTGTGGTGGAAAATGCAGACTGTGGGTAGAACGAAGGCTGGGATGGTCTAACTAACCACTGGGTGCAGTGACTGGATGGTGTCTGAGTAGGGACCAGGCTGTCGCATCCTGGCTGCTGCAAGAAATAGGCTTTGCTGCCATCTACCTCTCCCGGGCTCCCCAGCAGCCAGCCCTGGTGCCATGGGGAGCTTGTGTGTGCCGTGAGCTGTGGATGGGACTCGGGGCTGCCCTGCTGCTCTTGGGGGTCCCAAAGCATCCTGACCTGCGATTGAAGTGCTGCTGGGGGGCTTGCAAATGGAGCATTTTGGTTTCTCCTCTCCACCCTCTCCTTTGGTGGATCTCACTCCACGGTCTTCCTCCAGCATCAGCCAAAGGTTGCTTGGTCCCCACCAGTGCAGGGTCCAAGTGCCTCCTGATATCTGTGCTTCAGGAGGGTTTCATGGGGGAGAAAGAGCAAGAGCAGGTGGGAAACATCCCCTTGGCATCCCATTTCATTGAGCATCTGCTGCCAAAAAGCCGCGTCCTTCCAGCGTGGTCTCCAAGGGCACCAGGCTGTGCCAGGCACATTTTGGGGCTGCTCTGCTCCAAGCATCAGCATCGTCTGATGCAAGAGGTGACTTTGCTCGAGCCCTGCCAGGCGAAGCAGCCTGCCCTGCCCTGAGCACTCCCTTCCCTCTGCTTTCCTCCCCATTTCATCAATTTATTTGGCCCAGGCAGGGCAGCCCATGCTGCACATCTGCGCTGCACAGCTGGCAGGGCACATCTGGGTGGGATATTTCCCTAAACCCCCTGGGCTAAGCTTGCTCCCTGCTGTGTCTGGTCCTGATGGATGGAGATGCAGCAGCGATGGGATGTTCCTGGTCCTTTCCTTCCCATGGAATCAGCTTTGCTGCTGCATCTTGGTGCTCCTTCAGCACTGAGCTGATGGCAGTGCCCAGTTCGGGCCGTTCCCCTCCCTTTTCATGCTCAATTTGTAGTTTTGTCTTATCCCCCCAAATCTGTGCTCCTGCTGATGTTCTCCAGACCTTAAAGAATATTTAACCACCTGGTAAATTATTTATCCCTCCGAGGTTTTGTGCACTCGGGGCAGCTTGCAGGCCTCCTGGAGAATTAACTAGAGCCATAAATCAAAGAGACATTTGAGAAATTTCCCATTGCTCGTGCTGATGGCGGCCTGGCCCCTGAAATGCCACTCGCAGGTTGGGAGCCGGGTGCTGCCACTTGCTGCTATTACTTGTTTAGGAGCTTGTTAAATTTAGAAGTTAAATAGACTCCAGGAAACGGATGAGACACACCAAGTGCTGGCTACGGGGGAAATTGGGTGGCTGCCACCCCTTAATACTCCTTTTTCAGGTGGGTTTTTTCAGGCTTTGCAAAGCACCGCCATCAATCAGGTTGTGAGGGTTGCTGTAGGGAGTGGGGACAGCGATGCTGCCAGCTTGGAGATGGGATGGTGGGATGGCAGCAGCTCTGCTAGCATAAAGTGCAGGGGATGTGGCTGCTGTGGAGGGGCGGTACCCTGATCCTCTGAGGGGTTGTTGGTGATGCTGGGTGCTTAAAAAGCTGATGGTTTTTACCTGTTGTCTTACAGACCAGCTGGGGTAGGGATGGAGCAAGGTCTCTTCCACCGCACTGTCATGCTCAAGCCATCCGGGAAGGCTGCCTGTGCTTAGAAGGAGTCTGGTGGCCAGCATATGGTGGCACTTTTTGTTTGGCAAGTAAACCTTGTCCTGGGTGTCTCCAACAGCTGCAGGAAAGGGTTCAGAGGAAAAGGAGGTACAGGGAGGAGAAACCCAGCAAGAGGTCAGGCTGCCTGCCAACCTCCTGGCTTTTCATTTGTGCACTGGATCTGAGCTGAGGGAGGGAATTCAGGTGGTCTCAGCAGGGTTTTGGTTTTGCACGGGGCATTTTTTTCCAGCAGAAGCCACCTGTATCACTTCTGCTCCCGAGCAGAAAGAAACTGCCTCTGGAGACAGCTTTTACTGCTGGCCACAGCGCAAATCACTTCTGTGACAGCTTTCCCTCTGCCATCAAACGCTCCTGTTCCCCCTGCACCACTTCAGTGAGATTTTAAGCATGGTTTATCCTTATTCCCTTTCTCCATCAGATCTCAAAGTGCACAGCGGTGCCTGAGACCAGCCCAACTGCACCCACAGCACCAGGGACTGTGGGAACCCTCCTCCTCTTCAGGACCAGGGCAGGGGGTCCAAGGAGAGGACATGAGCTGCTGCCATGCTGTCAGACAAGCCCCAACCCCACCTTCCCTAATGAATTCATTTGACTCCCTACACATGATGATGCAAAGTTGCAGTCAGACCCCAGAGAGGGGGTTTCTCCCCTCCTATGCTGCCCTTTGCAGCCAGCCTGGCTCTGTCCTGCTGTTTATTCCCTATAGAAATGAGAATTTTGGTTTGTCACATCTGGCTGGCGGGCAGCAAGCCACCAAGAGAGGGAGAAGGAGCCTGCAGCAGCCAGCTGGAGAGAGCTGGGAGAAAGTGCTAGGTAATAGAGGTATTTATTAAAGGAGGAAGGAAATTTATATGCTATTCCTGCTTCTTCAGCTCTCAGTCATCACCAAGGGGAGAGGAGGAGTGGGCAGCTTGCGCAGGAAATAGCCAGAAGTCTGTTTTCTGCCCATTTGTCAGTCTGATGAACAAGAAAAATACAGGCGGTCTTGATGAAGGAGAAATAGAGTCTGGAGGAGGCTGGTGCGTGTCTCTCCATGGCCCTTCAGAGCCATGAGCAGCCCCAGATTCATGGGGAAGCTGCCCTGGATGCCCCTGGGGCTGGGGGAACCTGAAGCTCCCAGGTTGGTGGCAGTGAGCTGGGTGGGAGGGCAGGGGTGAGGATGGGGTGGGGAAGAGATGGAAGAAGGAGCTGTGAGGAGGAGAAAAGGGGCTCTGGAGGGGACAGGCAGGAGGAGAGCCTTGGAAGTGGGATGGGGACAGTCTGGGAGTCTGGAGCCATCACCACAATCCCTTCATCTTGCTTTAGTCAGGTCCCCGCCTTGCCTGTTAGTTTATCTGAAGTGTTTGGAATCTACCAGAGAAGAGCACTAGGGAGTAAAAAAACCCACCAAGTATTAAGTGCTAATAATTCCCTACTTTTATTTGCAGTTATCCACCTACATGAAAGAGGCTGGGTTTTTGCTGACACTTTCTTGCTGGAAATTGAATGCTGCCTGAATCATCCATCCAGGGCCATTTGTTCATAAAAGTAAGGAATTGCAGTTTGAATCTTTTTATTGCTGCTAACGTGACACAGGCAGCAGTGATGGATTCCAAGAGCCTTTGCACAGGCTGGGGATGTCCGTGCTGGGAAGTGGCGCAAAGGTGGGTGCTCGTGCACCCTCCCGGGGGTACAAACACTGCCTAGGTCTCCCTGGGCTCAACCTCATGGAGGAGAGGGTTTTGGGGCTTTATAATGTGTCCCTGGCAGTGGCAGGGGGAAATGGTGGCCTCTCCCAGGCTGTAATCCCAACAGCAGCAGCTTTTCCCCATGGTATTGAGGTCCATGCACCCTGGAGAGGGGCTGGGGTGGGATTTTGGACCCCTTCAGCCCTCTGAGTGTAATGGCACAGAGGGAATGGTGGAGATTTTTAATCTTAATCTTGCTCTTTCTGGGGTTGCTGGCGTGGCTGGACAAGAAGATGTTTTTCCTTTGGCAGAGACAAATAGAGCCAGACCCTCCAGCATCCCGGCTGCTGCTTCTGCACTCAGACATGATAAATATGTCCCAGGAGAAATGCCAGAAAGCGATGTCCCAGCCCTGGGGATCAGACCTAGGGCAGGGTAAGTGCTGTATGGCACGGCACCGGGCCAGGACCCTGTCTCAAACCTCCCAGCCTTGTCCCCTTGTTTTGTGCAGGGTCTCAGTCCGTGCCCTGCAGCTCCAGGGGACCCGCACAGCAACCGAGGGGCAAGGACCAAAGAACGGCCCCTTGCTGAGCTCTCCCTCCTCATCCCTGCGGATGTCTCCAAATTAGAGATGTTATTAACTACAAGCTGCTTTTCCCCCGACTGCTGCTTGCACAAACGATAACTGATTTAAAATGAATTGAGCCAATTACTGCAGTTTTCCTAAAACAGATGATGGTAATACTTGGGTAAGGAGGAGCAGTCCCAGCTGCAGCGGGGATGAGAGTTAGACACTGAAATGCCCTTTGGGCCTGAATTTCCAGCTGTCTCGGCTTCCTGGCTAAGTCTGGCTGCTTTCCTCAATTGCATGTGAATTTAGGTGGTAGCAGCCAGAGGCTGCCGAGCAACCTCAGGCCAGTGATGCTGAAGAAGTTGGCGGTACCTGCTCTGTGTGCAATTATCTGCTATGAATGAGTGGTGCTGGAATGATCCTTGCTCAATGCAAGCAAGGAGTGCCTGAAAATATCAATATATCTCTGGAAAAAGTGGAAAGAAATAACTCCGGGATCTTGGGCCTGGTTTGGGGGATCTCCTGGTTCCTTGGGGCTGGTACACATGGACCTTTCCCATCTGGGAGGTGTGTGGGTTGGCCAAGGACTCCTAAAGGAGCTCCTGCCCCAGGCTATTTAACCAAATGGTTATTTTATAGATATGCCAAACAGATCTGATGTGCCCAGATCTAATTTGCACATGAAGTTCATCAAATTTTAAAGAACAATAATTGTCAGTGGGTGTCTTGTCCTTGTAACATGAGGAGCTTTATTGAAAAAGAAACCTAATGAAGGTGATTAAAGCTTAACTGTATGAAAATGAGTTAAGGAATCTCAAATTCAGGTTCTCATTTGTCTTCCTTTCCAAATCATGGGGGTTATTGATTTACTTGTGCCAGCAGCAGTGATGACACACCGTGGTCCCAGCAGAGAGTGTGAGGAGTGACAGGTGCCACCGGCTCTCTGGGCATCTTCCTCACACCAAGGGTGACGAGGGGCTGGTGGCCAAGCTCCGTCTCGCTGGGGATGGTGGGACTGAGCTCAAGCCCTTCCATGTGCCCATCGTGCTGCCTGGTTTGGCTGCAGGCCCCCAGCCCTGGGTTCCCATCTGCCAGGAGATGCCCCTGGACAGGAGAGTCCCCTTTGCAGCCCACACAAAAAGCCTTTGGAATCTTTGAGATTAGATGAGCTTTTGCAAAATCAATTAGTGATAAAACCCTGTGGGCAAAGTGCTCAGTTGTATCATTTTATTATGTTGCCATCTGAGCAGTAAAAATACATAGATAGGCACGTATAAAACAATCAGAAACACGGGGTCAGAAATCCAGGCTCCTGCTGCTTCCCTCTTAATCTTCTATTAAGTGATAGATCCTCTGATGGCTTTTGTCAGCTCTCTAAATTTAATAACTGAACTAACTGTCTTCTCCTGTTGTTCGCATATAAATAGGTGTTGGATCGATAAAGAACATCTTTAAAAGCTCCTGGATTTGAAATACGAGGGGAGTGTGGCCTGGCGGAGAGCTGCAAGAAAACTATGACTTCACACCTCCAAAAACCAGTGTTTAAAACAGGGAGAGAGGGACTAAAAAGAAAAAAACCTCCTTCGATTAGATGCTTTCAGCTACTGAAAGGATGAATGAGTTGGGGCTAGGTGAGGTTTTGGCTTTTGGTGGCAGGTTGCCTGGCTGCTGCGCTCCTTCCCTACCTCTACAGCTTTGGAGAAACCAGTGCTGCAGCTTGGATGCTTTAACTTTTTGCAGGTATTTTGTTTGAGGAGAGGTGAAGCAGCAGCATCATCAGTTGCTGCAGGGCCACCTTGGATAGGGAGGGGCTGGAGGCAGCAGCAGAGGGGTTGCTCTCTTGGGACAGGTTGATCTTTTTATTCCCCTCCACCCCAAACAGAGCAGCTCCTCCTTTGCACCGTGGACTTCAAGCTGCCTGTGGCTCTGAGAGCATCACCAGCCAGCCACACTCAGGACACCGCAAACACAGCCCATCCAGGCAACATCCACCTCAAGAAGGCTCCTTGCAGCGGGGTGGATGCACCAAGGAGGTAGGACTCTTCTGCTGGAGATAACTCCCTCTGCAAAGCATCTCCAGGGCTTCAGGGGCAAGGTGGGTGCTCGTGACCTCTGCTGGCTTTGCAAATGGTGACACATGTGGCAAGACAGCTGGCTGAGTGCTGGTGGGGATGGCCAGAAGGCATCACTGCTGGCACCCACTGCTGCCCAGCGAGCCGTGGGGCCAGGGCACTCTGTTCCATCCCTCTTACACCTAGGGGAAACTCAGCTACAAAGCCTCAGCCCACACTGAGGTGGTCCCCAGGTCTCCAGAGCTCCTTGTTGGCTGCCACGGGCTGCTGTTATCCCCTCCAGAGCCTGCTACATCGTTGTGAATTCTTCCAGCATCGCTGCACAGCAGCAAGAGGTGAGCAGCCCTCCACGATAACTGCTGCATTTAAAAAAAGAAGAAAAAAAGAGGGGGGAGATACCCACCCAGGTACTGTGCTCTGTGCAGGGTGTGTCGTTACGGAGGGTTGAGTTCCTGTGATATATTGCACTCAAAAGTCTAGCGGGTGAGATAAGTGATGCCGAGGAGGCCTCCTTTGCACGCAGCGTGTTCAATCGCTATAAAAAAGCCCCGGTGCCTCCGCTCCTCTGCTGCTCCCTCACTTCAAAGAACAAAAGGAAATGGGCTTGTTGCTTTATAGGTGAAGGAAAGGAGGCTCCTGAGAACTGGAGAGAGCGGGCCATGAATTATTCAGCAGAGCTGTTGGTGCAGGAGTGGTACCAAGACCTGCTCCTGTGGTGACCCCAGCATCGGGACCTGGCCAGGAGCCACCAAATTTGGCACAGTCCTGCTGGGTGCAGAGGCAGGAGGGTGCCTGGAGAGCTGGGGCACCATTGTCACCCTCTCCCCAGGGCATGATTATGCTGGGGGTTTGGAGCGAAAGGTGGTTTCTAGTCCTGCATTCCCATCCTAGGGACGAGCCTTGGGCTTCCCACCATTTTTGGTTGCTTTGGACCAAAAAAGGAGGCCAAATGCCCAAGAAGGGGTATGTGGGTGTTGGATGGGGAGGTGGTGGAGGAGGAGAGCCCATCAGCGAAGGTGCTCAGGATGGCTTTCTAGCCAGCTCCGTAACAAATTCACTGACACAGGGAACAATTTTTCCCTGACTCTGCCAATTCCTTAACGATGCTGACTCTAAGGGCCCTGCAGGGAGGGGAACTTGAACTCTGCAAAAAGCTCTCCTCTGAAGCTTTATTTAAGGCTGTGTGGGGGATGCTGAAATATTAAAGAACAAAAAAAATAATGGCTGGTGGTAGGCTGGGCAGGGATGGCCATGGTACAAGTGGTGGCACCGGGTGCCCTGTGTCCTGTCTGTGCTTCTTTCTGCCTTTAAACCCCTCTAGTGCCCCAGTTAATGGGGCTGTCACCTTGCTGGGGGTGGTTGCTGCTCTCCCTTCTGAGCTGGTTGAACCCCCAGATCCCCCTTCCCATGGGTTTCGAGACAGCTCTGAGCTCGTGTCTCCAACAGCAGTGCTGCATTTTCCCGGCTGGACACCAGCATCTTGTCAGCACAGCCCAAGAGAAAGGACAAGGACTGAGCATCTGTATTTTTATCTGTGCTGCTTCTGTTTATTTCTGATTTTTTAATCCCTACTTCTCCACTGGCGAAGTCCTTGTGCTGACACGATGTTATTTATTTATAAAATATGTACAGGAAAGCGCTCGGGTACCAGTCCCACCCTCCAAGGTTGGCCATGCATGTCCGGCTGGTGGGAGCGGAGGTGAAAGATGGATTCTCTGGCTTGGAGTTGGGAGGAGGAGGAGGAGAAAGGAAAGAGCTGAGAAAGATAGAGACTTCAAAGTGTGTGAGCAAATATTTACAGGTTCCAAGACAAAAAAAATATATCTACAGTGTTGTCTTGGGGATACAGAGAGTTGGGCTTGAAGCAAAGCCCGCTCAGAGCTCCATTTGTTATATTGATTTATAAAGACCACGGGTATCGATTTCCAGCTGCCGTGCTGGCAGCAGGGTGCTCAACTCCGGCGAGCCCCAGGCTCGGACACCGGCAAGAGGCAGCCGGGACCGCTCCAGCCACGAGCTTGTGCTTCTGGGCTTTTTGCAATGGTGTTTTGTCAGTATACTTAGTTTTTTTGCAGATGAGGGCCGAGTGCCTCTGCAAGACTCCCCTGAGCACCACGGAGAGGGGATGAGAGCAGGGAGCATGTTTCAGGGCAGAAAATATTGTGGTTTGGGGTTTCCCACTGGCTGCTGTTGTTTTAACATGATGTGAACGAAGCAGGGGGTTTTGCTGATGCTTGGGGTGGGTCCCCAAAGCTGAGCGTCTCCTGGGAGCTGGGGAAGGGACCTGGGCTCCCCTGCATGGGGCTGTGTCAGTGTGGAGGAGCTCAGGGTGCTGTGTCTGCACAGGGGGTGCAAGGGTGTCCCCAGGAGCGTTCCTGGGGGGTCTGCACATGGTGGGGAGCTACAGCAGCACGTGCATAGCAAAGCGCTCGTGCGAGGGAGGGTGTCGGTGCACAGGGGAGTGGCTGCGTGAAATGAGACTGTGGGTGTCTGTCTTGGTCCCTGAGCTTGGTGAGTCACCCCAGTTCAAACTGTCCATGGTCTATGCAGGTGATACTTGGCTGGAGGAGACGGAAGAAACCTCAGTCTTGCTCTGGGATACAGTGGAGGAGACGTCTTCATCCCCAAAGGGGTTCTTGCCGCAGCAGATTGTGGTGATCATGCAATTACGGAACTGGTGGAGGGGAGAGAAATGGAGAACAATGGCCTTGGGGACTTACTGCAGGACCAGGAGTCCCCAGCAGCCCCTGAGCTTGCTGCTCCCCCCAGGCTGAGATTCAACCACCTCGTGGTGCTGAGGGACATGGTTTAGTGGTGACCTGGCTGTGCTGCGTAAGCAGTTAAGATCATCATCTTAAAGGTCTCTCTCAACCAAAACTGTTCTGTGATTCTGGGAAGGAGTAAGGGGCCTGTGGTGACCCCAGCCACGCTGGTAAGCCAAGGGCAGAGGCTCACCCTGCATGCCATGGGACATCTCACCTGTTTGTTCATGAGGACGTAGATGATGGGGTTGTAGAGGGAGGAGCTCTTGGAGAAGAAGGCAGGCACTGACATGAGCGTGGCGGTGAAGTCTGCTCCTTTGTTGGTGAAGATCCAGAACGCCACCACGGCATAGGGTGTCCAGGCCAGCATAAACCCCAGCACCATGAGGATCACCATCCGTGTCACCTCCTTCTCGGCCTTCTGGGTCGTGGCTGATTCCTGCTGCTGGGCAGCTGCCTGTGGGCAGGGAGGGTGGTGAGGGGCACCCCACCACTTTCTTCCCCAGGGCCACCCCCCTCTCCTGCTCAAGCTGCCCACTCCATCCCCATTCATCCCCTCCCAGCGTTACCTCTCGGACTTTGCAAATGAGGCGTCCGTAGGAGAAGAAAATGACCACGACAGGGATGATGAAGTGGATGATGAACATGTAGAGGACGTAGGACTCATTGTGGTAGTCGGGGTTGTGGGTGTAGTAGTCAGGGCCGCAGGAACACTGCATCCCCTCCGGCATGTATCTGCCAATGAGAAAGGTTAGGATCTTCACCAGGACCCTCCCTGGGGGCAACAGGAGGGGCTCAACCTGGGGACCAAATTCCCCAAGGATAGGGGATGCTCGAAGAGTGGCTTGTGTGTTTTGGGTGAGCTCCTCCCGAGCTTCTCCTCTGCGCCCCATGCACTGGCCTCGCTAGTTCTGCAGCTCCTTTGGGGCCATCATGAGCTGTGCAGACATGTTGCACTTGGATACGTAGCATCGGTTTGTTGTGACATTTGCTCCCTCCCACGGGGAACAGGCTATTTATTTCCTTCCTACGTGGCTGAGCACTTGCCTGCCGGGAGCCACCTGCTCTCCCTCTGTGGATGGAGAGATGCCGAGCGGGGATGAGGGCTTCATGGGGTGGAGGGATGCACAGTCTGTGTCTGGAGGGGCTCAAAGAGATGCAGCTCTGGTCTGCTTGGGAGCCAAGGACTGGCTGCCTGGGCAGGGATCCCAATCCAAGGCTGGAGAGGGACCATCTGGCTGTGCCTCATCACAGGTGGATGGTAAAGGGACTTTGCTGCCCCAAAGCCACTTCCTGCACATGCCCAAAGAGCTGACAGGGGCTTGCTGGGACCTCATGGGGCAGTTCTGCAGTGGGGTGTCAGGAGGGGCCAGAGCTGCAGCATTTGAGAAGTCACCTTCAGCTCTTCCCTTATGCTCTGGGTGGCCTTTGGCTGCTACCTTGGCTCCTGGTTAGGGATGTGGGTCTGTGCAAGAGGCAGACATGGGCTTCAGCTGCCCAGAGGCCATACTTGCTTGTAAGCAGCATGTGGTGAGAGCAGTCAGCACTGCCTCTGGTTTTGTTGGGGGTCATTTGTCGGTGGGGGGCTGAAATGTGCTGTGGTGCTGGGAGCAGGACAGATGGGGATTGGGGCAGGGGTGCTGGGAGAGGTGCTGCTGGGCTCCCAGGAGCAATTTTGGGGTGGCAGCACGTCAGCAAGGCCAGGTTTGCCTCCCCAGAGCAGCCTTGCCTGCTGGCCTGGTCATCCACGTGCTCTTTATGGTCTGCAGAGAGAAATGGGCCTTTCACAGCATGGGTGAGATGAGCTGTGCCTATAAAAGCTCCAGTTTCTCTGCAGAGCATAAAGGGAGCATGGAGGGCTGTTGGAGCTAGAGATGCTGAGTCTGTGGCTGCCTTTGGTTAGGAGACATGGAGCCATCACAAGACTGACAGCTGAGGGCCCATTTCTGTTCTTTCCCCTCTCAGCTGGAGCCCAGGGAGTTTCATCTCCTGTCCCACTGGGGTGCTTGCACAGCAACTGGGGCTGCTGCTGAGCATCCTTCCACTCACCTGGACCAGCCAAAGAGGGGTGGAGCAGCACAGGAGAAGGCCATTACCCAGGTAAAAGCGATGCCCATCATGGCATGGGTTGCGGAGAAGCGGAAGTTCCCCATGGGTTTGCAGACCACAATGTAGCGTTCTATGGCCAAGACAACCAGGGACCACAGGGCGACTTGGCCTGCGGGAGGGAGAGAAGCAGAGAGCGTATGGTGGTGGTAAGAGCTCCTCTGGGCTTGATCTTCCCTTCAGGGTCTCCTAGTTGCCGTGAAGAGCAGAGGGATCTGTAGAGTTGGGGATCAACAAGAGCTAACCAGTACCCTACTCAATAACTGAGGATCTCCCAACCATAATGTGCAAAAAGTCTGGGAGCTGAGGGAGCTTCTCTGCCGCAGGGGGATGCTGGTGATGGAGGAGGGGGAATCACTGTGGGGTTTTAAGAATTTAAAAATTGAGGGGGTGAATCGCACCTGGGAAGGAGGAAGCACAATTTCCGGCAAAGATGCCAGATGCATCCAAACCTGTTGATGCTTTAAAATATGTATTTCATGAGTCTTCCGCCAGTGCTGGATCAGGAGGAGGTGTATGGGGGAGGCTGCGTGGGTGGACATGCGTGCACATGTATTTATAAGGGATAATTAAACTTCAGGGGATTGGGAGCGTTTAGTCGGTGCTGTAAGGCTGCTAATGCCCCCAGCCGTGATAATCTGCTGATAACTACACCCTGTGCCAGGATTCGCTGGAGACCTGCTGCTCGCGCAGTGACTGCTTCCCATCAAACTTTCTTCCCTGCAAACAGGAGCCTCCTTGTTCTTTACTAGATACAAACATTGGAAGGGCAAATAATGCTGCCTGAAATCCCACAGGCTCGCTTGATCAGAAATGGTGCAGACCCTTGTGGTCTTCTGACCCCAAGGCCAAGCTCTTCCTTGGTCCTTGGCTTGGATCAGGACATTTAGTTTTGCTTTTGCCTGAATATTTGCAGAATATATATTTTTTTTTTTTTTTTAGATCAGCAGCATTGTGGGAAATCCGCCCCATTTAGGGGGGAAAAAAAACCTGATGTCCTTGCAGTGGCTATGGTTCTACAGCAAGGATTAGCGGTTGTCAGATCCATCACGAGGTGTCGTGTGGGCCCGGCTGGCTGCGTGGGCACAGGGTGCAAAGTGAATTTTCCCTGTTCTGCACAGGGGCTTTCTGCAGGGCGAAGCGTTAGTGGCTCATGTCCCTGAGAAATGAAACAAGGAAGCTCCCAAGGGCACCCACTTTGGGTGCAACTGGGACAAGAGCTGAGCAGTTGCTGCAAAGCCTGGGCCTGGTTTCCATAGCTCTGTGCAACCCTGAATCCTCCTCACTGCTGCTCTTCTCCTGTGGTCAAGAGCTTCTGCATCTTCCTATTGCCCCTAGATAAGCTGTAACCCCTCTTTTTGTCTTGGACTCATCCTCTCCATGCCCATACCTCTTCTGTGGGGTCCCTCTCCTAAGGGGTATTCTCTCTCCAGTGCTTCACTTTTTCCCAGAAATGTAAGTCTTTTGGCAAAGATGCTTGACACTGATTCAAGGACATGATGTGGTCACTCCCAGCAGGTCTCTGATAGCTGTGCAACCTCCTGAATGCACGCTCACCAGTATGGCCAGATGACTCCAAGTTTGATCCTGCAAACAAGGATCCTTTCCTGGTGTTCATGTCCTTGCAGGTGCCCAGCTAATCATGAGATGGGTGCTTCTTGGTATCAAGCTCAAACTTGCATATAACTCTGTTTTTATCCCTGTTTTTAAGCCTCTCCTTGTCTTGATCTCCTCACCATGCCCGTACCTCTTCTGTGAGGTCCCTCTCCCAAGTGATCCCTCTCTCAAGGGATGTCATTTCCCTCCCCGAACCCTCCCAAATGCTTCACCTTTTCCCAGAAAGGGAAGCCTTTTGGCAAAGATGCTTGACGTTGATTCAGGGACATGATATGGGCATCCTCAGCTGGTCTTTGATAGCCACGGATCTCCCTGAATGTATAGACCGATGACTCCAGGTTTGATCCTGCAAACAAGGATCTCATTCCTGGGTTCATTTCCTTGCAGGTGCCCAGCTAGTTACGAGATGGACGCTTCTTGGTATCAAGATTAAACTTGCATAAATCTCTGGTTTTATCCCTGTCTTTTAGCTTTGCCCCATGCACTGAGCTGTGACGCTGCAGCGGCATAGGAGATGGCCTTCTGCTTGGGAGGGATGCCACATGCGTTGCAGCCGTCCCAACGGCATGATGCAGGGGTGGAATTGAGCTCCTAAAGCCCTGAAGAAGCAAGATCACTCATTGCCAAGCCTGGCCTTTAGACCCAAGCTCCAACCCCACAGCCCTTACCTCCCAGCGTGGCGAAGAAGCCTTCCACAGCACAGCCAACGGGGCCAAAGACGAAGTAACCATTCCAGGCAGTGTAGAAGGTGACCGTGAAGCCAAAACAGGCCATGAAGAGGTCAGCCACTGCCAAGTTGACCAAGATGTAGTTGAGCGGTTGCCGGAGCTTCTTGTGTTTGAAGGTGACCAGGAGGGTGAGGAGGTTGATGGGCAAACCAGTAGAGATGAGGAAGAAGATGTAGCAACACACGAGGCGGTATTTCCAGGGCTCGGCTAGGTAGTACTGGGGGTACTCAAAGGGGCTTCGCACCACCCCTGTCTTGTTGGACATAGGCACATAAAAATTGATACCTTCCGTCCCATTCATCCTGCCAATGTTTCGGCAGCTGCTTTGCTTTTACGGTTTGGTTTGTTGTTTTAAAATCAAATACTCTGATTTTGGAATTAATTTTGCTTCAACTCCAATTGGAAAAAAAAAAAAAGCACCACTCTCTAATATGGAAAAAATACCCAAGGAAAGGATCGTCCCCCCCTTAAAAAGAATGAATGAGTGAAGAGCAGCAGCAGTGAAGGCGGAGGGGACGGGAGGTGATGCTCTGGCCCTGCTCCCCGCCGGGGGCTGGCGGTGCCAGGGGAGGTTTTATACCCTTCGGCCTCCTCGAGGGAGCGCGGGGGGAGGCCGGATTAGGGGCTCGGCTAACTTTGTATGACAAGGGCAACGGGATTGAGAGGGGTTGATGGTTTAAGTACCCTCTAAGCAGCCAGTTGGCCCCAAAACCTGCATTAAAGCGTATTAATTGCCATTAAGTGTTTAATGTTGTTTAAGGAGTTGGGGGGAGGAAGGGATGAGGTGGGGAGCCCTTTGGAAGAGGGGCCAAGGTAGGAGGAGCGGTGGTGAGTGGCTGCTTTGGGCGATTGATGGGGAAATGGGTCAGTGCTTGGGTCCACAGTGGGTCACAGCCTTTGGGGTGCCCCTGTGCAGCTGAAGGACTCTATGAGAGTGTTTGGGAACTGGGGAGAAGCCAGCTTGGCACCATTGGCCTTGGGGAGGTTGCTGGGGGAAGACTGATTTGTGGGTCTGAGCTGTTGACTCTTTGGCTGCTCTGTGCGCGTGGGTCAATGTGGGTGTGGGCATGTGTCCCCATCACAGAGCAAAACCAGGCTCTGCTGATGTGGACAAGGGCCACCTCAGTGCGTGGAGCTGGGCAACGGCAGGAGGAGAAACCACTTCCCATCCCCAAGGCTGCAGTCTTGGTAAACAAGCGTTGTGGGGGCAGATGTTAGAGTGCAAAGGACCATGAATTTACTCCTCTGCCTTGCCTCCTCTCTGGGATGAAGGATATATGTTTTAGCTGATCCTCCAAGGACCTCTGGCAGGGGTGGATGGGACACGGCCAGCTCTGGGGCTCCCTCTCTCCAGGAGCTGCCGGTGAGTGTTTCCCACCCGAGCCTCCTCCCCATCCCAGCAAGTGGGACACCGATCTGGGCTGCAGCTGTGCAAGGCTTGGCAGGGCTTAGGGAGGGTCCTTAGCCACGGCTCTGAAACCAGCATGACAAAGTGCTGCTTCTTGGTGGAGAAGCAGTGTCTGAGTGCCCCCGGGGAGGGAAGGTAAAGGCTCAGCAAAGCTGATGTCCTGAATTCCCTCCAGAGACAGTGCAGAGACATCAGCGCCAGCCTGCAGCCACACTGGGAGAGCAAGAGGGATGGAAAGAAGCTTCTCCCAGTCTCTTAGCTTCCAGTGTGGGGTGTGGGATCCCCATTCCAGTACACATGAGACTGTGAAACCCTTCTCAGCAGGGCTTGTGCCAGCTTGGATCATCAACGCTCCATCTCATCCAAGTTCTTTTCCCAGTTCTTTCTTCTGGGTCATGGGTCCTCCTTCTCCAGGAGACCTGCCTAAGGCGCCTTAGGGGAGCTCTTCCATTAATCTCTGACATGTGGTGGTGTTAATGGCCCTGATCTGTTAATGCTGTAAGCCGTTAGCCTCCTTCCCACTGCTGTCCTCCACCAAGGCAAGGTGGATGGAAAGAGTCAATGCTGTCCTGCTGGATGAATGAGGTCTTCTGCAAGACTGGAGTGTCTCAGAGCTAGAGGACAGGAACGGAAGGCTAAAGGGTGTGGGTGGGATGAATGAAGTCCTAATCGCTGACCCACTGATCCATCTGCAGAGATCCAAGAGGAGGAGAACTAGGACACGGTGAGAGTAAGTGGGTCATATTAGCCTGGGGTGCCCTGGGACAAGGACTCCCCTTGGGATGTCAGTACCTGCCAGAATTATCTTACTGCATGTCCTGTGAAACCACCAGTCATGAAATTCCCAGTTTTGGTTTTCCTAGTCCTATGACCTTACTTTTTATAAAGGTTTCCCTGGAGGTATTTCATGCCTCTCCTCACCATAGTCAGGCTTCTGGATATACAAAAGTTGGGCCCGTTTTTACAGAATCAGTTGAGCATTAAAGAAGAGCCCAGAAATGTTAATACACAAACAGATGTGCATCTCAATTCCAGTGTTTCCCTCCCAACTTCCACGATAGAAAGCAACTCTCCTCAGCTAATAGGTTCCACTGTGATGGTCCACCTTCAAAAGACTTGGACCTTGCTGTCAATGTCAGCAGCATCTGATAGCTCCGATGTTTCTCCAAGGTTTTGTATATGAACACAGTTATCTTGTTGGAAAGTTAATTTTTATCTCCCATAAAAAAGTCATTTTCACCTCCCATCTCACAGAGACTTTCAGCTGCATCTTTCTGGTGTCCCGTCATCACCTAAAGAGTTGTACAAATGAAGCACAGCTATGGGGAGAGGAGGGGAAATCATGACCTGGTTTGGGTGGTGGGAGAAAAGATCAGCGGTGGGTTTTGCACAGAGATCTTTTTTTTTTTTCCTTCATCAGTGGATCCTCTCCCCTTTTTCAGTGTGGTGCAGATTTGGCTTCATACGTGGTATCCAGAAACCTTTCATATAGAGAGGATTGCCAACAACTGGACCAAGAGGACATTTACCTGACCATCACCTAGATCCGGACCAGGATTTTTGCCCTTTTTGGGAGCTGAATATGGAGCAGGTAAGCTCGAGTCGCCTCTGTCAGGCTAACAGGGGACTGTCCCTTCCCGGCTGTCCTCATGGGCTCAGCTTTCTCCCCGGTATGAGCTGAGGCCGGTGTTTCGGTCAATAGCCCGAGGCTGGTGGATTTAGAGCTCTCCTCAGGTCAGTGACAGCTGGAGCAATGCTGAAGGCCTCACATAAACTCCGCGTAGGAAAACGACACCGGAGATGATAGCTGGTTCCTCCAGGACGTGTCCTGAATGCAACCTCGGTTCCCTCTGTGTCTCTGTCACAGAAATGGAAAGTGATGCCTTTAATTTGGTGTCTCTTAGCAGGGGAACTTTATGGGCTGTCTCCCATAGAGCTCTCGATTGTTTGCTGTGCTGACTCTACCACAAAGAAGGCAATAGCAAAATTCAGGCCCTGTTTAATGTGAGAGGAGATGCTTGCTTCCTTTGTGTTTGTCCTTAAGAAAAGGAAGGGTTTTCTTCCCACTCGCAGCTTTTTTTCTGCTTTGCTAAGCTCTTTGAGATGAGATTGTCTCTTATTCATTGTTTGTCAGCACATTGCGTGACGGAGCCCTGAGCTGCTCTGGGCTTTCATGTCCCGTGTAAAGCAAGAAACGATAATTATAATCAAATAACTAACTTGCACTGAGCTGATACGGTTGGTTCCCTGGGCTCGAGCGACAGCAAACCGCGCCGACGTGCTGGGGGAGGTGGGTTTCCCGGAGCGGTGGCAGCTGGGAGCCCTTCGTGGTGCCTCTCCCCACCCATGCGTGAGGCTCTTCATTGCTGCTTGGGCAAAGGTGACTTGCCCAAGGGCCCACGGGGAATGACTTGCAGAGCAAGGTGTAGAGAAATGCAGAAGCAAAAGAAATCAGTCGTGAAGCAAACATCTGCGCCTAAGTTCTGGTGATGGACTGATGCACAGGACCTTAAATCTTGGCCATGAGCACCAACGCCGAATACAAAATGGTGCTGGGCTTGCTTTTGTGCTTTGGGCTGGTTTTGTAATGTGCTGTCCCCAGTCTCCCTTCTGAAGGGACTCATTTTCTCCCTGGCATGCAGGAGAAGAGGGAGGAAGGTGCAAATATTGTGGTACCCCCCACTACCCCTGCTGCCCTGGGAAGACCCCGTTTCCCCATATCAGATAGCAGCCACGCGCGGCCGCGGCGCTGAGCCGCTTATGCTAGGCTTGTGAGCTCCCTCGCCAGGAAAGGGGTTAAAGAAAGATAAAGCTGGAGCGTTACAGAGACCATATGGAGGGGAAGAAAACCCTTTATCCTATAATTGGATTTGTTCCCCAGCGGAGGTGAGGCTGAATAGAGCTGACAGGTCGTGATGGGCGAGGCGCTGCCAGCCGCCCCGTCCAAAGCAGGATGTGTGTGCACAAACTTGTAGATCAATCCATTAGAGTGGATCAAATAGATTTAAATGTGTGGCAGGGAGAAGGAGGACACAGATGTATTTACAATTTGGTTCGGTGGGCCGTTCCTCCCTCAATGGGGATTAACTCGGCCATAGATGGTGGCTCCGAGGAGGCAGCCGTGCCCTCTGCTGGCAACTGCGACAGCAGGGCTAGCTGCCTGCTGCTCCTCCAGGCTGGCATGATTGCATCCATCCATGACAAGGATGTTCTGGTGCAGAGAAAGGTTCTTTGTACCATGTCCTTGCTGCTTCTGCAAGAAATAAGGGTGCACAGAAGCCCATCTCCTGCCTATGGTAGGGTAGGTTTGGGTAGGAGAACCTCAGTTCCTATTTTCCGTGCAGGTTCCCCATCACAGCTGCTTCTCCAGGCTCTCCTCACCAGCACAGCCTTGCAGGGGGTGGATACACCAGAGCCAGAAGGCAGCTGGGAAGTGGGGAGAGCTTCTCTGCTGCCAACCTCATCTCATGTGCATGGTATTTGTGAGCAAGCAGGCCCCTGTCACCTCCCAGGCTTTTCCTCCTGCCGATGATCCAGGTAACATCTCTACAAGCACCGTAGGGTTTCCTTGGAGAATCTTTGGGACTTGTCATTTTCTTGCCAAGGAGCTGAGCAATCCCAGCTCAGCTGTGAACCTGCTCCGCTCCGTGTGGTGCTGTCAACACTTTTAACAAAGTGATAAACCGGGGCTGGAGCAGAGTAGGCAGGTTTGCAAGACAGTGTCACCAGCCACGCAGCACCACGGGACAAGCAGCCAGCACAGCCCAGCAAACCCAAAGAGCACAAGCACGTTCCTCTGTGTGTTAGCAGTCCTGCGAGGGAGCAAGTTGTCCTCTGACGAGGGTGATGGTCCATGCGAGGCGGAAGATGCTGTCTGCTTCGGTGAGGTCTTTGTGTTGTGCAGACTGCAGACAACCCCTTGCTGGAGGTTGGTGGAACACTGGAACAAGTTGCCCAGAGAGATGGTGGAGGCCTCGTCCCTGGAGACGTTCAAGGCCAGGCTTAACTGGGGCCCTGAGCAACCTGATCTAATAAGAGACTTCCCTGCTGACTGCAGGGCGTTGTTGGACTAGGTGACTTTGGAAGGTTCCTTCCAACCCAAACCATTCAGTGATTCTAGGATTTTGTTCTGTTTCATGTGCTGTTTGAGCCAGGTAGGTGTTAGGCAGCGGTTAACAGGGAGAGCTGGGAGTCAGGGATCTACGTCCAGCTCTTCTCTCCAAGCTCTGCTTTACTCAACTAGTGGCAGATGCTTAACTGCAAAGTCAGAGAGGGATGAGAAAGGCTTGGGTTTAATTCCAGAGGGATGCAGGAGCACAGCACCACCACCTTCATTCTGCAGTGTCCAGCAGTGCCTGCCGCAGCCCAGCTTTGAGGCCAGCTGAGCAGCCAGAAAAAGGGGGGTTAAGGAAATAGAAATAATCCAACTGTTCTATTTTCAATTTGCAAATCTCATTTGAAGTTGAACCTTGTTATTCCTGAGGGCCTTATTGTGGATGTTCGTGGCCCTCTGCAGCGATGCTTTATACATGCTGGTTAGTTTTGTCGTAACTGGGTCATTTTTTTTTTTTCATTTCTAGTGTAGAGCCCTTGGTTTTCTCCGCGGGAGCCTGGAGACTGCTGTGACATGACCAGCTGGGTTATAATCTTTTGGGAAACAGCACAGAGGAAATCTCGGGGTTGCTTGCTTGTTTTCTGCTTTCCAACAGGGCTGTCTCCTGGTGCCTGGTTGGGCTGGCTTCTTGTTCCAATGTCCCTACAGGACCACCAACAGCCAACGTGGTGTTCCAGCTCCCAGAAAAGCCACATCCTGATGGTACTTTGGGTGTCCTGGGAAGAATTCCTCATGTCACTGCCCTGGCCATACTCTTAGTGAGCTGAATAGCCCTATCTCCTGCCTTTTTGCCCTGTTTTAGGGCCCCTATTCTTCTTGGTGGCATCTCAGTGTCCTGCACTACAATTAATTTTTGTCATTTTCTTGCTATCCCTGCTTTAAAGCCTTCTAGGGATTTCCTCCAGACCAAACGTCCTTTCTCTCCCTTTGCCCTTCATCCTGTAATTGGATTCATTTCTTCCATCCAGCCCATCCCAGGCTTCTCCCCATCCCTTTACATAACGATGCTGGCTCTGGGCTGTGCTCCTCAGGGCTTGACCTGCAGCCACTGAAACCAGTGGAGGGGTTTGCACCAGTTCCTACTGAGCATTGAATCCTACGTTGGTACAATGACCTTTTCTTTAGCAGTTCCTGCTCCCTTCCCGTTTTCTGCCTCTTCTCCTTTCCCACGTGCGGTGGCTGCTCCCTCCAGCCTCTGCATTGCTCATGCAGCAGTTGCACCTCTGCACGAACCATCTGAGCTTGTGGTCCTACAGTGCGAGAGAAGAGGTAAAAGCAACAGCCCCGCACAAATGAGCAAAGCAATGGCAGGATTGTCTGGAAAAAGGATTGCTTTTCCCCCTCCTTTCATTAATATTTATTGCCCTTAATTCCCAATCTTTACTGTTTAGCTCTCTAAAGCCTTTGTGGTTGATAGGCTTTCACTGAGGTTGCTACTCATCACCTAAGCAAAATATCCATGGATTAAACGGGCATTTTATTAAATTTGAGCCCTGTGCTGGAATCAGACTTGGCTGATTAGGCCCAAATGTCTCTGCAGGTCTTTCTGCTGTTGTCAGAGTTTTCCATTTGGTTTTCCCAGCCTCATGTCCTGGCCGGGGTGGATATGACACTATTTTCTTATCACCAGGTTTCTCGTGGGAGAAAGGCTCACCCGTGAGCATATGGGCTTGCCACGTGCACCGTCTCTTTTTCACCCTGAAGGCATCTGACCCTGTTTCCTTGTTGCCTTGCAGATTGAATTGGTGCCTTGAAAGCCTGAAGGGAGATAAAGCAGCAGCAAATGCTTCTCCTCCGTTGCAGATAAACTGCTATTAACTGCCGAGGGCTTCTGGAATGAGAAGGGTGACTCTCCATTGAAAGCACTGATAAATCCTGGGTATCCACCATAATCCAGTCCACCATACTGGGAAATCTCTTGGGAGCTGGCAGCATTGAGCACAGCAATGCTTTTCTTTTTTTTTTTTTTCATGCTACAGTTCTTCCATGGGCAGATAATCTCCATGGACAACAACTGCAAATGCTGGCGGCTGGATCCTTCCTGTTCTTCCCTCCCTTTTCCTTCCCGGCAAAAGAGCTGCTGCCTTTTGCAGCGAGACGGGGCTCACCGGCCGACTGCATCCGCAGCGGTGACCACGGGACTGGATTTTGCATCCCGTGTGTGAGCAATAATATCCTACATCATCCTCCTGCTGATGTGACAGCACGAGCAGCCCCGCAAAGCAGCAATTTAATGGCCTGAGCGTTTCGTCTTGCTATGCTTAACCTGATATATTGTTGTCTGATAGGGGAACAGTAGGGGGGGTAAGAGGAGGTAATAAGAAAATAAAAGGTCAGTGGGTGCCTGGTGTGTGTGAAGGCTAAATTGCTCTTTCATCAAATCTAATAAATATTCACGGTGAGCGGGGTAGGGAGCTCCTTTTCTGAAATGCTAAGTGATTTCCCTGCCTCCCAGCCTCATCAGATGCAGGCAGGGTCTCCCAGCGCTGGCCGTGGCACCTCGTCTGCTCCTGGGTCACCACCAGCCGAGCCCATCCCCGGGGTCCAGGGCAGCAGAGAGGAGCCAGGCACGAAGGATGAGCCAGCCACGGCCCCTTGCTGCACGAGAAACTGCATTTTTCTGCCATTCCTAAAAATATGCGTGAGCCTTCAAGTGCAAACCCGGTGGTTTTGGATTTGAAAACCAAAATGGCAACAGATGAGATGCATCCCATCTTGTTTTCTCACCTCCTCTCCTTTCTCTCTTCACTTCTTCCAGATCGGGGAGAGAACAGCAAAGGAGTGACCAAAAATGAAGAAAAACAAAGCCAGGAAACATTTTATTTTCTCTCGTAAAAGGGATATTTTTCTAAATTTTTTTTAATTCCAATGGAAGATGATTGTTATGGGATAGGACACTTTGGCCAGTGCCTGTCTCCAACGCTGGCAGAGAAGCTAAATCTATCCAGGCTATGTCCAGAGATATGTTTGGGTTTTTTTTGTTTTGTTCTTCCATTGAGAAACTGAGGCAGCAGGCAGAATTTCCAGGCGTCCCCAATTCTGGAGTGTTCACTTCAGGTCACCTCAGGCCTAGTTTCCAGAGAACCTTTGATGTCACAAGGGTGCAGGGCCCATTTGTCAGGCTTCAAATGCCTGAGGGAAGCTCTTGCAGGTGTGTCGAAGAACCCGGAGGAGCTCAGTGAACTGTTGAGCATGTAAATCCATGCAATCCTGTTGGGGATGGGTCTGCTGCAAAGATGCTGCTCAGTCTGGGGTCTCTTGAGGATGCTGGTGTTGAAGAATCATAGAATCATATTCTGATTGGAAGAGACCTTCAAGATCATCAAGTCCAACTGCTAAAGAGCTCAGAGCATTCAGCCTGGAGAAGAGAAGGTTCTGAGGAGACCTTATTATGGCCTTTCAGTATCTGAAGGGGGCCTACAAGAAAGGTGGGGAGGGACTTTTTACAAGGGCTTGTAGTGATAGGATGAGGGGGGAATGGCTTCAAACCGGAAGAGGGGAGATTTAGATTAGAAATTAAGAAGTTTTTCACTCTGAGTGTGGTAAGTCACTGGAACAGGTTCCCCAGAGAAGGTAGTGGATGGTCCATCACTGGATGCTTTCAAGACCAGGTTGGACGGGGCTTTGAGCAACCTGGTCTAGCAGGAGGTGTCCCTGCCCATGGCAGAGGGGCTGGAACTACTGATCTTAAAGGTCCCTTCCAACCCAAGCCATTCTGTGATTCTATTTGCCAGTAAAACTTAAAGGCAAGTGGGGGGGATGCTCCCTACCCTCTACGGCACATCCAAAACTTCACTACCTTCTCCATGTCTGACCTGCACCTCATCCGCAGCTCCCTCCTATCAGCAGGCAGAGCCTCCGATCTCTGGGTTTGCTGCAGGAACCAGGCGGAGCGGGAGGAGGGAGAAACAACACGAGGCAAATTCACCATTAATCTAAGAGCTCATTATTTGCTGCTAGAACCAGGAGGGTGAACTGTTTTGGGGAGTCGGCAGGAGGTTAAATCCTCACTATTGATTCTCGCCCAGCCCGGCTGCACAGCCGTGAATTACCATGAATTACACCAGCGAGCAGTGGGGAGAAACTGAAGTGGGTGCCAAGCAAGCGTGGGGACGGGAGGGGGAAGTCTGCGCCCTTAAAATATTTATGCCACAAATTAACATGTGTTTTAAGGCTGCGATTCTTCAAATATTTATCTAGCGTTAATATTTCGAAAACTGCATTAAAATTTGCCACTGGTGCTTTATTCATTAGGAGCGCTCGGCAGCCACAAACGGCAGCGCCTGCTAAATCTGTAACGCGGCCATGCAGAGACGGCAGCTGGAGGATGGTGCCTGGGCTGTGAGAAAGAGCTTTCTGCTCCAGCTTCCAAAGCAGGGAGCCTAAAATGAACTCCTCACCCACGTCGACTTCGGCTGCGTGACTGCAGACGTTCCGTCGGCAGAGTGTGCGCCGTGTTTCTGACCCATCCGACTCCAAGCAAAAAAAAATTCTGAGTGGGGTGAGATGGATATGTCTGTGAGCATCAGGAAGGGGAAATGGGGCTGGGGGACATGTTCTTTCCAAGCCTGATGGTTGCTAGGGGTTTGGTGGGGATGTGAGAGCAAACTGGACACGCACAGAGTTGTGTCCTCCCTTCCTCTGTGTGCCAGCCCCATCCAAGGGGGCTGTCGGATATGCGGAATAAGAGGGAGATTTGGCCCATGGTGGCTATCAGGGCTCTACAGGTCTGATGTTCATGATACAACAAGAAATGGCCTCTAGTGGCACCAGAGGAGGTTTAGGTTGGATATTGGGAAAAAATTTCATCCCCAAAAGGGTTGTGAAGGGCTGTGCCAGGCTGGGCAGGGCAGTGGTGGAGTCCCCATCCCTGGAGGGGTTTCCA
>JAVSBS010009904.1:2359-13502 GCA_033124195.1 Coracias cyanogaster | reverse complement strand
GCAGGGCAGTGGTGGAGTCCCCATCCCTGGAGGGGTTTCCAAGCCGTGGAGATGTGGTGCTGAGGGCCAGGGATTAGCGGTGATCTGGGTTAACAGTTGGACTTGATGATCTTAAAGGTCTTTTCCAACCAAAACAATTCTATGATTCACCCCCAGATTGCAAGCTTTGCTGAGGGACACCCCAAAGCCTGGCCTTTTCAGAGCAGCAGTGCAGGATTTCAGTCCCTCTCTCTCCCCCTCCCATACTCTCCACCCGCTGTGTTAGCCTAGGGCTGAAATTCAGCTTCACGCTCATTTTGGCTTCTATCTCCTGGTTTTTATGCAACCCCCTTGCCAAAATACCCCGAGCACAGAGCAACTTGGAGGGAAAAGTACAGGACATGGAGACAAATGCTCAGTGTCGCTGGCGCAGGGAGCTCATTTTCCCTCGATTCCTTGACACTGCAATTGATACATGGCTTAATGGACTTTACTACTACTGCCAGTTTCCTGGTAAAATTACTCCCAATTATGGCAATCGTTTAACTTTAGGTGCGAGCAGAACTGCAAGCAACTCCATTTTGCACATCATATTTTTGTTAAGCTTCTAACCTCCGCTGCAATTTTGCCTCGTAAAACAAGGAGAGATTCAGGGGGCCTGCAGACTGTGAATGGTTCCAGGCACTGCAGCAAGACAGGATTTTTGCATTACAATGCTAGGGAGTGTGATTTTTGTTTTCATTTGTCCTTGTTTTGCATTGGCAATGGGGGACAAGTCAACAGGTGCTTTTATGGACTGGGCAAACCTAGAGCAAAAAGGTGTTTGTTGCTCCCACCCCCCCTGGTGCTTCCACTGAAGAAGTCTTGGAGTCAGAGCCCTTATTTTCAGCTCCCCATTTCCTTTCCTTTTTGAGAACTCTTGCATAATTAAGAGGTGAACCTGGCAGACAGTGTCCGGCTAATCCAGATATGGTTAATTTTCATCTTCCCTTTTGATTTTAAAGGTTGTCCTTTCCCATGCAGAAAGCTCCATCGCGGATGGACGGGAAGCTCACCAGGCAGCCGCATTTTTGAGGTAAAAGGGGACAAGACATGGGAAAGTTTAGTGCTTTGAAAAAGTGACCTTTCTTGGTAATTAATTTGTCACTTCCCAAGACCATCTGCCGACTCGTCAGCTGCATCCATCACAAGCATGCAAGAAATCCTGGAAAAGTCAATTAAAATGAGAACCAGGGTCAAATGGGCTCTGCACAAATTTTTCAGCAAAAGGAGGGGAAAGAAACCCAAACCTCTTGTCTAATGTCCTTTGTATCACCACACATACACACGGTCCCAGGGAGAAAAGCTACGTTGATCTCTTTGGAAGTTTTATAGGCAGGACCACTTCATTGCCTGGCCATAAGCTGCGGTAAATTCCCAGGGATCTGGGAAGCATCTCAGCAGCTGCCACATTTTTTAAAGAGAGGTTTGGCCCAAATCAAGCTTTATTGACTGTAGTGACAGCAGCAAGTCCCTTGTGAGGACCAATGTGCAGTGCGCACACGTCTTGAGTAGCTGCAATGGAGCTAGGTGGGAAAAGTCATTTTATGGGCTTGAGCAACAGCATTTTCCTCTTGTCTCCAGCAAATATTGCTGGCACTGAGCTTCCAACCAGCCAGGCAGGAATGCTGCTACATGCCCTTGCTGTAATAGCCCCTTAAAAACATTTGTTGCAGGAGGGTTTCAGGGCTTCCCCAACGTGTTTTTTCCTCTTTCACCTCACCTGGTTGCTCTCAGGTTTCCTCATGTGTTGCCACCCATCTGTGAGAAGCACCAGGATGTTTCTGGCCCGATCTCAAGCCCTCCAGCATCAGCACCTGTCTGACAGTCTTGGGAGAGCAAAGATGAGATCTTATGCAAGTCACTTGTTCTCTCTGCGTGTCGTTGTCTGGAGAGAGATGTCACACAGTTTTATGTCTCTGAGAGCCAGGGTTGTGAGATGCTCAGTTAGGATGGTAAAAGGGTCTCTGATTGGACAGATAAATCCCCTGGGCTGCTTTGATATCTCCCCACTTGTCTGCTCAGTGATAGATTTAGCATGTATAGGTTTATTTGTTATTGTAATATTTAGCTCTAGATCCTGCCAGGGGATTTGTTACCTTGCATCTACGCTTTTTGTAATGCTGGTGGGTCCAGCTTCACTCTGCGTTACGCTTATTCTGTGGCAATGTTGTTACTATTGTGATTTGTCCACATTAGAGTAGAAACGTAATTAAAACAGGCATCGTTTGACGACTGGTGCACTCAAACCAGAAATGCTTTATCTTGGAGAGCTCATATGCTAAATAGCTGGGAGAGAAGAATGTCTCCATCTTATAGGTGGGGAAACTGAGGCAGAGATCCCCTGTCCAGCTGTGGGACCCACTGAGAACGGCTGCCAGCCTAAAGACAAGGGGAGGGGGAAAGGGGGTCCTCCTGGAAACAGGAGACTCCTGAAAATCCAATGCCAATAGGAGGTTCCCTGCCTGGCGAACTCGTTTCCATGCACTCCAAGTACCCATTCACCAGCTCTGCTGGAAGTAGAGGCACCTGCACAGGTAAGTGACTGCACACTGCTGCCTGTACCCACATAGAAAGGGTGGGAAAACCAGCAGGAGTGAACACACCATTCTGGCGTGAACAGGAGCAAGATCTGACCTCCAGCGTCCCGTGACTGTGCTCACCAGGTAGGTGCTTGGTCTCTGCTCCCATCTGCAAGCTCGGTGGGGTGGGCCGTTCCTGGGTGCTCAGAATGGTGCTGGTGTTACCAGCATGTGTCGGAGTCATCCAGGGGAGCTCTGACAAGAAAGATAAAACAAAATCGATGCTTAAACAAGGGGAAAGGTGCTTTCTGCTCATCCCCCCATGGCAGGGCATCGATTCCGCCAGCTCCCGCCTCCCTGCTTATCGTGAGCACCCGCAGACACCGAAGCATGCTGCAGAGGCACGGGGAGCCCTGGGTGCCCTCTGCGCTTGGGGAGCTGCTTTGAACAGACACAAAATGAGTCACAGACAGACCTTATCGACAGGAACGGTTTGATTTTTTTGTTGTTTTGTTGGAAGACAGCTTAGTAGATAAATGCACTTTCTTGTCATTGTGCCCACGCCTGTACCAGGTGGACGTTCACCCCTCCTGCCCCCAAATTGGCATTTCACCCTGTTTTTGCACTGGTAAAAGCAGAGCCGGGCGATGCTGCACCCAGCCCTGTGCGACCGCAGTGCTTTGTTGTGCTGATGCTGAACTTGGGATCCTCCAGCTTTGTTCTTTCTCTTTGTAGCTGGGAAGCAAATTCACTTACAACAAAGTACGTATCTGCCTGGAGAAGCACTGAGCTAGAGATCTCCGGTTGGAAAGACATGTCCTGCTTACAAAATTAGGAAGGGACGTTCAGAAGTGACATGTTTTTGACTGGAGTAACGTGTGGGGGTATTTCTCCAGGGGAAGAATTAATTCACAAAGGGATAGTCAATAAGAGATGAAGGAGGTGGCTGGGTTGATTCGTTTGTATATGGCAGTATTTTATTGTGGTGATA
The DNA here is from genome assembly GCA_033124195.1 of Coracias cyanogaster. Lineage (NCBI taxonomy): Eukaryota > Metazoa > Chordata > Aves > Coraciiformes > Coraciidae > Coracias > Coracias cyanogaster. The sequence goes on along the minus strand of JAVSBS010009904.1, from coordinate 9,971 downwards.
GAATAAATGAAAAGGCCCAAGAGATTGATGCTACTGAGATAACACCCTGCTATCAACCCATACGCACAGCAACATGTTGTATTACACGGGGAGAGCCTGAGAAACCCGCTTTTGATCACTGCAGTGAATAGTACGTGTGGCTGGGTCGCCCAGGGTGATGTTCTGGGGCAGCTGATAGCTTTGATGACCCAGGGTGGGTGGGCTGGGGGGAGAGGAGAGGAGCTGAGCTCCACCTACAGCCACCTTCACCCACTGCCAGCCCTCCCCTGGCCTGGCGCACGGCAGAGAGATGTGACTGGCAAGTGCTACGCAAAGGGAATGTTTATTAACTCCCACCGGCCTTCAGTTCAATACTAGCTGATATTTATGGGAAATCTAATTTAGGGGTCAAATTTGACCTAACAATGTCTTTTCAATAACGTCCAAACGATGAGGTTTCAGAAACTAATTAAAGATCGGGTTCCAATCAGGTAGAGTAGTTAAGCTGTGGGACCAGACTTCATTAAATCCATCCGGAGAGAATATTTTAATATTTAAAGAGAACATTTAATGTTTACGTAAGTCCTCTTCTGACATGAAGTTGCTGTTAAATTACTTCAGAAGGTAGTTTTTAAAGCCCGTTATACAAGGCTCTTATAGAGCCAGGCTGGCAAATGCCCTTCCCAGCTCTCTTGGACCCAATGAGGCTTACTAAAAGATTCAGTCCATCAGGGAAGGTGTTCAGGGGTGAGGAATATGAAAACAAAATTTAACAGAACAGCTGTCTTAAGGTTTTCCCTCTTACAGCATCACTCTGTCTCCCTTGCTGTCAGTGGGATCGATGGGAGCGTTTTGCTCTGGATGCGTGCAGGACTTAAACCAGTACAGCTGGAGGGCTAAAGCTTGAAGAACAGAGGGAGTCTTTAACAGTACTGAAGGGCTGGGCTTGAAGTCTCTGGAGATATTGCTCAAGAGCAAATCTGTTTACAGAAAAAAAGGTTTGAGAACAGAATTGTCATTCAAGACACTTCTCAGCTCAGGAGCAACTGGAAGAGTAAATATACCTCTAGTTAGCTGGTAGATAAATTAGATTGCAGCTGATCAAAAGCCAAACGGATTTCTTGTCTAATGGCCTTCTCCACTCTCACCCTGGTATCTTCTTTCCTGTGTTGTTCAGACTCTCACGATGGTTTCCAAGAAGGTGGTGTCCACTTTCCTCCTAGCTTACATGTCTATGCTGGCTGTTCAGCTTGAAGACTTCATGGCCTTTTTCACCCAGAGTGACTTCTGCAAAACACAGGTAACCCCTAAGAAACATACTGCAGGAGCTAAATAAAGCCCTGAATAAACCAGGAAAGGTGTTTCTTCCTCCCTCATCCCTCAAGCTCTGCCAGCGCACACCGAGCCACTATCATTCCCATCATCTGCCCCTTCTGTTCAAGCAGGAGATACTGACAGTCCCTCACTCGACCCAAAGCGAAGGGCTGTGAGAGAAGGCAGAGACAACTTTTAAGATGTGAGAGTAGAAAGGAAGAGTCTGGAGTACTTTACACAAGACCTATATGGGTTATCATCTGCAGCTAGCGGGTCTCGTTTTCCTTTCCTCCACGTTAGTGGCTGTGATTTTTACAGAGAAGCTGCAGCCTCCTGTCACCATACTGATGGGTCTTTTGTTGTAACAAATAATTAACCATCCTCCAGATGGTTGTCACCTCTGGGATGCGCAGAGGAGAAAGTTTTTTCTTTTGATGTGAAACTAATACTGTTGAAAGGTGTCAGGCAGCAGCCTCAGAGACTGCATCTTCTTAAGCACAGCTGAAGTGAGCTTCCCCCGCACGCCACAATCCATTGATACTGGGGAGAAATCTTCTTTCCAACACCTATCGCTCACTGGATAGCAATTGCTTTTTGTGGGGACTGCAGTCATCCTTCAGCCTCCCTGAGGAAGATGATGGGCACCCACGCACGGTCCCCAGATCGATTGTTCATACATCACAACTCTTGTAGCTGTGTGTCTGCGAGTGATTGAGGGTCTTCTAGATGGACGTGGGTGAAAGCAGCCTTCCAAAGGCTACCGCTCCTCTGAGCACATGTTCAAACCACAGCACTCGCCCAGGAAGCAGTCCGCATAACACTGAGCAAGTCTTCGCTGCATTTTACATGTCCTGTCACGACTATCATGTTCCAAAGCAACTCTGGCTTTTCTTTTCAGGCTGAGAAGAAAGGGAAGGTCCTGAAGCCAAGTTTAGCCCCATAAACGGGACAAGACTGGTCTTACAGACCTGCAGGAAAGACTGGGAACACGTAATGTCCACACAGAGCTCTCCATCTGCAATGAGGCTGTGCAGGCTTGTATTAAACTCCATCACCACTGCTACAGGACAGAACCAGGCCTCGGGAATAGCTCTGTAAGGTCATGTACTTGGCTACCCCATCCTGCTGACGGTGTTATCTTGTACAGATGAAAGGAGTTGCCCAGGAGTGTCATGTTTGCTACAGATCTTTACATGCAATCCTGTAATGCGACCTTACACTCAACATTGAGGCCCCTGCATGTTGGAATTACAGTCCCTGGCTGACCACAGCCTTCCCTGTGGTCCTGGAGGAAGGATGCTGCATTGGCTCCAGGCAGCCCTTAGACCTCCAGTCCCTCTGGTTTTGTGCCCAGCTCCGCAGGCTCCTGGCTGCTGGGCATCACACTGCTGATATGGTTCAGAGTGGGTTTGGTACCTACAAATACAGAGCAGAAAATTACCAATTTTAGGGATTTAAGTGCCAGTCTAAGCCCTCAAAGGCATGTTACCTGGTTAGCCAAGTCTGAAAATTGTGCTTTTCCACTTTAATAAGGAGAACTCTTTGCCCTGCCCGTGCAGCAGCTCCTGCGGTGAGCTCGGCCATTTTCTCTGCCAGCCAAAAGAGTGTGTAGGTCCACCCAAACTGCAGGAGAGCTGGAGTGGGACAGACAGCAGGACTAGCTAGACTGGAATTTGGCTGCAGTGCAGGTTAATGTGCAGCTCTCACAGACGCGGTGCACCAACAATCAATAATCGGATTAAAAAAGCAAGGATTCGCAGTTCAAAGTATTAAATAACTGGCACATCCCAGTGTCTAAGGCCCTTTCCTGCTGTGACCACGAGCCCTCCTGTGCCTCCAGCAATGACCGGAACAACTCTATTTACTTCAGGTTCATCTGAGCCATAGCTGGCTCAAAGTCAGCCAGTCTGGAGGCAGGATGATGTCTCATCCTCGGTCTTTACTAAGGCAGGGTGCTTCACCAGTGTCAATAAAGCTGATGGCTTGAACGGTCAAGGTATGAGATAGTGGAGGATTATAAGGTTCAGAAATTATTTTCTTCTTTACAGGCTCTGTTGCCAGGAGGTACCTTTATCTGTATTTCTGAGTCAGCCCAAAGATGACCCAATGCACGAAAACTTTGGCACTCTGAATAGCACAAGATTGCATTGACTTCAAAATGTTGCTTTTCCCCATATATGGATCAACCTCTTCCCTTTAAATTGGCTCTAGATCCTCTACTGACTTGAGCATAATGGGGACAAAGCACCCCAGCCTGACTCCCTCTGCTCTCCTCAGCTTTTCCAACTTTTCTGGCTTCCTCCACAGCTAGCTGCTCTTCTCCGAGCTGGGATGTGGCTCACCCCAAGGTAGCTGGAAAAATACCAAGATGTCCCAGAGAAACTGCTAGCAGAGCTGTTACAGGACACCCCAGACGGTACAGTCAGGAGGTTGATTTCTGCCTTGGGAATTCTGCCTTTCCCTCCTCTCACCAGCTCATCATCACGGAGATATTTATATTCCTCAGAAGGGCTTTTGTGTCATGTTTGCTCACTTTACAGAGTCCTCAGATACCCCACCCGCTCTCATGTACACACCCTTCTTCCAAGAAGGTTATTCACTCTCCTAGGGTGCCGTCTGCGCCCTACAGCTGATACTGACTGTTAGTAGCATTGCAACACTTCTCGGCAGTTCTCCTTGGCGCTGCTTCCCACTTCTCTCCTTCTCCTCCTCCCCAAAAGTCCTCAGTCTTCCGGGTGCAATTTGCAACAGTGCTTGCAACACCAGCTACACCCGTGAGGCACCTTCAGATGCCTCTGAACACCTTCCTCCCTGCATCGGGGCTTAACACTAATGCTTCATTACAGCTAGAATTAGCTGCTGTTGAAGGTGTTGAGGGCTAACAAATCCAGCCCTGGCTTGGAATTGCAATAGAGGATAGCGTCCAGGGACACTATCATCAATCAACATCCATCCTGCCTACAGACTGGAAGGGTGGTGGAATGGGTCTCACTAGTGTTATCTCTGGATCTTTGCCTTATCTAGGGTTTAATGTCCCAAATAAGAGGGTTCCCAGTATCCCTGTGGGAGCTGTTATTCTGCTTTGGCTGTGCTGATGCCAGTTTGCCTTCTAGCTTTTTAGCTGGGGAGCTGAGGAGGAGGAAACAATATATAAAGCCTAGGAAAAACCGAATGACAAATTTAAGGACACTTCTTTCCTCTCTTTTCTTTCCAGCTGACTGATGTCTGCAGAATCAGAAGAGAAAGCGGTGGAGCTTGCTAAAGCTGAAAGACTCCACTTAATGTACATGAAATCTGCAAAAGAGATTAACAACAAAATCTGAGGTGAGATAATAAAATGTGCAGTATAATTAAAGGGAGGATTTGTGTCTTCTGCTCTGCATGCCTCTCAGCCAGATGGCAGGCAGCAAGTGTGGGAAAGAGGAGAGGGAGGGGTTCCAGTTCTCGAGAACATCGCCGTCCTTTTGAGAAGTGCAAAGCATGTTGCAAAGCCCAAGTAATTAATCTTGTGGGCTCATAAGTTTGAGCCTTCCCTTTTGGCAATGAGTAAAACAGAGGCAAATATTTACCAGACCTCCTAGCCAAACTGGTGACCCAAGTGTAGGATGAGGAGTTGGGTGAGAGCCCTGGGTGTCCTCAAGCAGACTCCCTGCTCTAGATGTGGGAGGGCACTGTCCCCACTGCTGGGAGAAAGCAGGAGCCCTGCATGGCAGTTCCTACCTGTGCCCTTAACCCCCTCTTACTCACCTGAGTGATATAAATCTAAATACCGTTGCGAGGAGCACCTCTCCCATAGCCACGATGCAAACAGGCACAGCATGTGTGAGACAACACAGAGCTCCGGCCTGATTTCTGCCTCTCAAACAAACCTAGAGGTGAAATTGTAACTCCAGTTGAACATCCTGCTCTCCATTTACATACTTTTGGCTTATTTGAGAGCTGCTCCTCTATACCGGCAGCAGGAAATCCAACATATGCAAAGTAAGGATGGGTGAGATCAATGGTATGTATGTGAATACATCCAATTTCAATCCAATTTTATCCTCCCAACCTAACACAAATTCTGTTCTCGCTGTGGCTCAGCTAAATAGCTGTGTTTGTGCTAGAAGAACACTCCTCGGTGTGCTCTCCACTGCAAGCCATCCCTTAGGAGAAGCAAAATCTCCTGATGTATAATGCAACATCCAGCACGAAGTGGATTCCAGCCTTAACACTTGATTCAAAGGCACACCACTAGTCCACAGACCTATCAGCTCAGCGTAACTGGAGGTTCACAGGGATTATTGCTGAGGCAGGTTGAGCTGTGAAATCACTATAAATGATTCTGAGCAGGAGGAAGATAGAAAATAATACATTCCATTAGGCTGAAAGTGGAAGCAACCGCCTGAATTGCTGGGCTACAGGAGCTCGGCCAGCGCAAATCAGTCTGCAGTGGAGTGATATCCGTGGGGGATCTGGCATGGCAATCACTGGAGGAGCTGCACCAGACTTATACCCACATCCAGCAAGATCAGAGACAAGACTTTGCTTCAAAGGGGGCACATTGACTTGTTCCTTCTGAGAGACCCAAATCTTTACCCCGGGTTTAATTTTGCCCTGTCTCAGGCAAACAAGGAGAATTTCTCCTTGAGGGGCAAACTGCTCCTAAAACCCCTCTGTAAGCTCCACTGCAGGTCACTGTTGTCTCTCCAGCATCTCCTTTTGCTCAACTCTTTCTCTCAAGTGGTTTCCTGGGATGACAGCTTCCCTATGCCATCTAGGAAGGAAAGTTTCCCAGTGCCAGCCAGAAAGAAAGTGAACATGAGCCTCTTGGATTTGCTTCCTGGACCATTTCCCACCGTGGTGATGGGGCTGATGCTGCAGAGATTTCCATAAGGAGATCCACCAATGTGACTTTGCAGGGATATCTGCCTCTACTCTTACATTTTGAGCCAGACAAGCTGCAGCAGCAAAGCCCTGCTTTTACCCTGGCCCTTGGTTCTGCCAATGGCTTTTCCTAGTTGACCCAGCTATAAATGAGCTCAGGGATGTATGGCTGATGTGACAGTAGCCATATGAACCCTGTCTTGTTCTGCAGCAACAATTGTGCTGTCCAAATACACCACAAAGTACAAGGGAGCCTTCAGCTTAGGAAATTAATTCCATCCATCCTCCGGGGCCTGAGTAGTCGGAAAGAAGCAGATACTCTTCTGCCGGAAAGAGAAGATGGATGAACCCAAACCATCCTCCCAGGCATGACTCCCACTCTCAGGGCTTTATCTCTTGTTAAGAAGCAAAATGGTCTCCAAGTTGCAGGACAGAACTGTATCCCCAGTGCTCTGGAAGGTTGTTTTGGCAGCTGGTAGCACTTAGGTCCATGCTTCCAAGCAGGTAGGAAGACCATACTGCTCCAGAAACCAAACAAGAGCTTCGTGGTGGGATGAGCAGCTGAACAGTTGGGGGAAAGAGGCAAGGAAAAGAGGAGAAGGGAAAAGGACGGAATCAGCACTGGCTTTCTAACCTAATAAGAAGCTTGGCAGGCTGAGGACGTGACACACGATCGGGAGGATGAGAAGCGGTGTTCTTGGGTCACACCTGTGCCACGGCTCTGAGTGACAGGGTGTTGCATTGGCACAGTCGGCTCCCAAGTAAGATTTGACACTTTCCCCAGTGACATATGCAGGCCTGTCGTCCAAATGCCGGCGGATAAGGAGAGGGAGTGGGATGGTGGGTTTTTTCGAGCAGCCCCTCAGTCAGAGGCGGAAGGATTCAGCTGCTGCCCGTGCTTTTTGGGGTGCAGCACGCTCCCCTCTTTAGGCACCTTGTGAAGATGGTGCAGATCTATTTCTACCCCTCTGCTTCCACCAGTCCTGTCTTGACACTTCCAGAGGAGAAGCAGACGGCATGGCACGCCTGCTCTTCCCCTTCCATATCTGAGTCACTGCCAGCAGGCCTAAGACAGCTTCTGGGCTAGCAAGGAAGGTGGAGGCTGTCCCCTCCTCACCGTCCCATCTTCCCACATCCAGCTCAGGATATTTACAGCCAAGATATTCAAGAGCTACACCGTGGGCTGGGAAACTGGCTTTTCGCAGCCGAGCATCTCTGAGCATCACAGCCCATCTGCGGCATCAGCAGGCCTGCGCCCGCCCCACCAGCCTGTGCTGCTGCCCAGAGCTGTGGAGATGACGAAGAGGCTGCAAAAAGCACAAAATCCACCATCAGCCTCATCATCAGCATTGTGGGCAGGATGACGGGAACAAATAGTGGATTGTCCATGGGGATATAGGCTCTGAGAGACGAAGGGGCTCTCTTCTCCTGCTGCCTTCTCTGTGGTGACCAG
>JAVSBS010009897.1:0-10370 GCA_033124195.1 Coracias cyanogaster | reverse complement strand
GGGAGCAGGGGAGACGGCAGAGGGGAGGCAAGGAGGCAGGCACGGGGATAGGCAGGGGAGAAAGCAGAGAAGCAGGCAGGAGGGAAGGGGGGCAGGCAGGGAGGGCAGGCAGAGGAGCAGGGGGGCAGGCAGGGAGGACAGGCAGGGGGGACAGGCAGGAGAGGCAGCGGCAGCAGGTGAAGCAGGTCCGGCACAGCGGGGAGGGAGCTGCCGGAGCCACCATGGGCTGGGGGGGGGCCTAGGAACCGGCTTATAAAGGGGGACACCCCCTTCCCCTCGCTGACGTCCCTCCCTTAAAAAGAAGGGAGGGAAAGAGGGGGGGGGAAAAAAAATAAAAAATCAACCCCAAACCCAGCCAAACCTTCTCTGAATTTGAGATAACGGCGAAGGCGGCACCGGCTGGAAAATGCATCTGCCTCGGAGCTGCATCGTCCTCCTCATCCAGGGGAGCATCTCGCTGCTGGTGAGCGCTGGGGATGGGGCTGGGGGGTCGTGCTGCCGAAGGGACACGGAGGGATTGACAGCCAGGAATATTTCCCAAATCGATTCATCCCCCCTCCCAGCTTCATCCTCCCCACCCCATCCCCTGAAAAAACACCCCCGAGCATCCCAAAACTTCTGTTATTTTGCAGCAGGGGAGCAGCGGGGAGGTGATGGGGGGGGGGCCTCGCAGGTAGGGCTGGAGATAAAGGCACCTCCTGATCACCCTAAAAATCTGCAGCCCCCTCTCCCCAGCACAGCACCCCGGGAGAGCCGTGCCCGGGCTGGGGCAGAGCTCCAGGCCGACCTCGACCCCGGCTTCCCCGCTGAGCCCTTCGCACCCCGGGACCACGCTGGGTCTTTGCTTGGCAGCCCAGCTCCGAGGGCGATGGGGCTGCAGCATCCGCCTCCCAGCCCGCTGCAGCCCCCACCCCAGCAGCTCCCCAGCCCCTCCATCTGTGCTCATTCTGGGGTCCTGGTGGCAGGAGCAGAGTTTGCGGCAGAGCCCGTGTGTGGCTGTTAGAGCCGAAGGGCATCTCCCCAGGGTGAGAATTCACCTCTGCGCTTTGCTGTCCCTTCTGCTGCCCCGCTGCTCCCAGCTCCATCTCTCCACCAGCCCATGGCATGGCTTGGAGGTCACGGGAGGGTTCCATGGGATGCGCTGTCAGCAGCGAGATGGGTGCGAAGGCCGGGAGGTGGGCACCCTCACCCATAGCACCCGCTCCCTGGCATCTGCAGAGATGCCCTGGGTGGAAGCGCTCTGCCTGGAGAGAGGTGCTGCTGCCGGGAAGCACCAGCAAAGAGGACAATGCCCCCGTCCCAGCTCCCTGAGCAACCGTGAGAGCGGGGGAAAATTGCTACCAGAAGGGAAATAGGAACTACAGAGAGAAGTGGAGAGGAAAGGCAAGGGAAAAGGAAAGCAAGGGCGGGAAGAAGGATGGTTGGGTTGTATATGGAGAAATGGGATGACTCTGGAGCATGAGACTGGGAAAGGAGGCAGGCAACCATCACCCATCTCTTTCTCTCCACCATCACTATGTTCAGGTGATCTGTGGCCAAGAAGAATCAGGGAAAGGTGCAGAGCAACATGAATCCAAGACCCAGGAGAGAGCTCAAGTGCAGAAGACGAAGGGCTTGCTCTCTCCAAAGTCCCTGTTAAGTCCAACCTTACTGCAGAACATGACCCTCCTGGAGCTGCTGAGCAGCTCACGGGAGTTATGGGATATCCTGGATAACGTGTCCGAGCGGGACCATGCTCCACACTCCAGAGGACAGAGGGACTTGGGGCCAGCCTCAGGCAAGCTTAAAAAAATCTTTGGCTGGGGAGATTTCTATTCCAATATCAAGACAGTGAAGTTGAACCTCTTGATCACCGGAAAGGTGGTTGATCATGGCAACGGCACTGTCAACGTCTTCTTCCGACACAACTCTACCGGGCAAGGGAACATCTCCGTCAGCCTCGTGCCGCCCACCAAGGCAGTGGAGTTTGACCTGGAGCAGCAGATCTTCATCGAGGCCAAAGAATCCAAGATCTTCAACTGCCGCGTAGAGTATGAGAAAGTGGATCGTGCCAAGAAGACCACGCTCTGCACGTACGACCCATCCAAGACCTGCTACCACGAGCACACCCAGAGTCACGTCTCCTGGGTCTGCTCAAAGCCCTTCAAAGTCATCTGCATCTACATCACCTTCTACAGCATAGACTACAGGCTGGTGCAGAAAGTGTGTCCCGACTACAACTATCACAGCGACGTACCCTACTACCCGTCGGGATGAGGCTCTCTGCCCATCGCAGGATGCCCCGGTGACGAGCGGGTGCTGGGGGGGCGGGGGGAGGGATGGGGATGGTTTTGTAGGTGGGGGCAGGAGCGTAGTGGTCCCTAGAAACCAGAAGCAAGGAAGGAAGAGGAGGATTTTTCCATTTTCCCCAAAAGCTCCAATGTCCAGGAATTTTAGGCTCTGGGGTACCGGCGTCGTTAAACCTGGCCTGGATCCGTGGTCTTTAGAGACTGGTGCGTGAAGGCAGGGGCTGAATGTAGGATACACAAAATAGGACACAAAGCCACAATTGAGACTTGTGTTTCTCAATGCAATAATGGACTTGCCTGGTTCTAGGCCACGTGGTCCTACAAGGCTGGTGACCAGGCAAAGAGGGCTCCAGAAGCAGCTTTACGGAGCCTGGAGCCAGGGGAAGACCTCAGGGGGGAGAGAGGCACCCGATGCTCTCCATGGCTGTACGACCTCCATGGGCAGCCACTTCACCTCCCCCACATCCACGTTCTGCGGCAGCAGGAGCTGGAGCTGAGTTTTCCCATATCGGGGTGCAAAGGGCTGCTGGGATGGAAACGGGGAGCTGGGGAGGGCAGGGGGGACCTTCCCCCCACGGCTCACACCGGGCACCACGGCACAGCAGGGTTCGGGGACTTCAAAATTGTGGATTCGCAGGTCGAGAAATCCTGGTGGAATCTGTCAAATCTGCTGACACAATCTATGATTCATGTGTTTCCCCTGACACGCTGTGATTCATGCATTTCCCCTTCATCTCATCCGTGCTTCGTACCATCGCCGGCTCCCCAGCGCCCGCTCCCACCCTCGCCCAGCCACGCTCGGCTCCAAAAGGTGCACAGCCCGTCTGCGTACGTGTTGTGACGCTCAGCTCCGGCTGGAGCATTTAATTTACTTTCAAGGAAGAAAAAAAAAAAAACAAACCCAAACCCCAAACCCACAACCATGCTGTCCTTGAGAGCGAGAATAAAGTTTTCACGGTGGCACTGAGGCAGGTCAAGTGTTTTTACTGAGAACAAGCTCAGTCTCCTCGGGGGAGCAGGAAAATAAAGCGGGGGGTGTGAAGGAGGCACGGGGCCTCGCCATGACCCAGAGTCAGCTCCGCTCAGATGTACCTGAACTCGTCCCTTCTAGGAACTGGGCGTTGGGTCCAGCTTTGGGGGCTGCCTGGACTTGGACCTTCAGCTGGACTCATGGTTGCTATTGCTCATGCCTGGGCTCGTTCTGCACCACTGATGGGTATTCCCAACCTCCTCCCCTTCCCCGTACATCCAAACTTCAGGGATGTATTCCCTCCTACAGAAAAGACCCCCCCCAAATCTCCTCTCGCCCCAGCCCTTCCTTTTCCCCCCAAATCCCCCTACCCAGAGCACAAGCCAGTCCCCAAATCCCCGTGCCTCCTAGCACAGTTAGGAGGGGTATTAACCCCGGGGCAGGTTTTATGCTCCAGCCTTTCCAAGTCCTTCTCGGAGCTCGCAGAGAGGGCTGCTGGCGAAGTTTCATTATCTGCACTTCTACATCTAGACAGAGGCCGGTTCCAAAATACATCGAGCAAAGAAAGGCTTTTAGTGCAGAAATCAATGAGGAGACTTTGACTCCGAGAACAGAAAGTTGAAAATGCTTTGAGCAAGGTTTCAGAAAATAACAGGAGCAGTATTTGGTACTGGGGTGGGGGGGGGGACTCTCCACCAGGAGCTACCTCACAAAAGTACCTTCCCCAAGGGTCCGCGCTTGCTGTAAGGGAAGGGACACAAAGGCCACGTTAAACCCCTTCCTGCCAGCACAGACCAAACAAACAAAACCACCACACGCCGAAGTTGCTCATTTGGAGAGATTTCAGACAATTGCCAGTTGAAGAAACAGAGCAGGCAGCGGGAGCAGAGCACCAGGCTACAAAGGATGCACCATTGTCAAAAGTGATGTGGCTGCCGCAGTTACTAGGAGACCAGGACGGGCCATTATTCGGGCTTGGGAGAAGAGGATTCCTGCTAGCAGAGTCACTACCCTGCTCAGAAAAGAAGGATTTCACTGAGCTGGAGGGTAAACAATACGAGAGGGAAAAAAAAAAATCCCCACAGCCGGTATCCACCAGCCTTTAACCCACCGCTCGGGCCCTGCTAGGGAGAGACCGTGTGCCAACTCCGGGGGTAAAATTCCCCCTCGTCAGAGGTGAAGTCAAGGTGTGCTCGAGTGCATTCGCTCACAGTTCGGATGATGTGCTTCGCGAGGTGATGCTCAAGCTGTGCTGCACGGTGGAGGTTGCCCGCGGAGTTGGTTCTGCTTCTTGAGCGGAGGAGTTAAACCCCTGCGCCTGCCTCTGCTGCGATATTACACAAGGAACCAAGGTTTCATTTCTTTCCCCATTAGCAGACGGACATAAAATAGATTCGGGGGTGGAAGGGGAGCTCAAATTTATCCAAATGAAGTTCCGCGAGTTGCAAACTTCATTACAATTGAAGCAGCGTGTAATGACTGTGGAAAGCAGACTTCAAAACTCCTCCGTGACACCAGGGTTCAGCGAAGTGCCACAGAAGTATTCGCAGGCATTTCTGCAATTAGAGCCTATCTCCATTTATAAAATGCGGCCCCTTATCGTCCCTGACAACTCGGTGGATGGTCCATCTCTTTGTCTCCAAAGCAGGAAAAGCCCTGATGGGAACTACTTACCGCTGTCATCTACAACTACACAGTGGATGGTCTCCATCTCCAGTAATTAGCTCTCTTTAGTTTGTTAATACTTTTCCCTCTTCCCCACAAAATCCTCCTAATTTAAATTGCATGAATCTCCCAGCCGAGCTAACCTGTGCTTCTGCAGATTTAGAAACTGGCTTCCCAGTACAGCCTGCTCCACCCTCCCACCAAAGTCAACCAGCAGCCCCCAGCCATTAATTGCCCTCATTAGAGCTGGTAGGGACTGGTTGATCCAGTCTCCTCAGCACTGGGATTAGATGAGTCAGAAAAAAAAATCAGGAGCTGATGGACTTGCTGCAGGGTTTGGCCAGCTCAACATCTCTCCAGTCCCGACACTGTGCTCCTGGCTCCCACCACTTCTGCCAGGTTGAAGAACCAAAGTGATGAGATGTTTGGTTTAGTGGTGGACTTGGCAGTGGCGGGTTTACAGCTGCAGTTGATGATCTTAAAAATCTTGTCCAATTTAAATTATTCCATGCCATTTAATGGTTGAGTAATTCTCCCATGAAGATCATTTTCTCAACTTTCGCCAAGTGCTACTTTCTTAATTTTGCCCTATATAATAAATAATAAGGATTCACCATCCTCAAATCAATCTAAATCCATCTCTCTGTAGGTTACTGGGACCACTTCTCCCTTTGTAATTTCCCAGTCAATAAGACTTTGTTTTTCTACCATTTCCTATTTACCATTTCCAAAACCCCAGCAGTGGCCTCCCATCCAAACGAGGCTCTCATGGCCAGCTGTCACCTCCAGAACGTGCTAATGCATTACTCCAGGATTTCGGAAAGGACAAATCTCACAGGAAGGTCCTATTTAATGCAAGGATGGCACAACTGGAGCCTTCTCACCTCTACGACAGCTTCAAGGCATCAATTTTCCTCAACTTGGGGTCAGTGAGGGTTTTCTTAATGTTTTTTTTTTTTCCCCAACAAATATTTTTAGCAGGTTCCAACCAGCCGCTGAGATCTCGAACAAGAAGGAAGTTTGCTCATGAAAAGCCTGCAGACAAACTAACGAGCAGCAAAAGGTTATTGTCACAAGAGCTGTACTTGACACAAGAACTTCTTTAAAGGCATCAACATCGTGGAGGTGCCAGCCTTTGAGGTTTTCACCAGAATTTGCTGTATTTGGAGGAGCTCCCGGAGCGGTGGCTGTCACAGTCACTCAGCTACTCAAGAACTTCAGCTTCCAGAAAAACAACTGGCTTAATCACAGAAAAACCCAAGAAAATGGGGTTTCTAGAGGCTCAGATGTCAAAACACAAACCTCAGTTTCTGCACCTAGCTTGATCCACGATCCGTCTTGGGTGTTCCGGCTCCTGATGCTGAAGTTCCTGCAGTTGGCTGAGTCTATAACATGTCACTTGGAGGGCACTGGAAACTCAAAGCATTCACATTTTTGTTGCTCCTGTTTTCTACATCCCCTCAAATCCTCCAGCACAGCTCCCCGGGGATGTCGCAGCTCCCGTAACATCCCTTGCTGGGACAAGCCTGGTCCTTTTGCTCCTAAACCAAACCGCCAAAGTTGAGCCTCGTGGAGGGAATCCTGACCTAAATGCTTTCACAACACAAATAACTACATTTTATGGTTTCATGCCCAAGTTATCAAATGGCTAAGAGAGCCTTTGCTGAGCTTGAGCTCAGATGGGCGCAGGCTGCTGCCTCTGCGCGAGGCTGCGTCTTTATTGAGATTATTAGACTTTAATGAGGTCTAGCGAGTCAGCCAAGCCCTTACGCTTGTAATCCCCCTTTTCCATAGCCATAGGTAGCTCCTGGATGCATTAATGCCGCTGGTTCTCTTCTGGGTGCGTAAAAGCAACGTTGGATCGGATTTTGTTGTGGTGGCCGGTGCCAGGCCAGCGTCACGTTGAACACCGAGAGCTCGGGACGGGCCTCCTACCTTCCCTGGGGAAGTTGATGCGCTTTCCAAGCCCTCTCCAGTCTCTTCATCGCTGCTCTGTGTCATCTTTCGTCTGCTAAGCGAAGAGTTTCTCCTCTTGGCAGCCCACGTTGCGCGGTGCCAGCGCAAGCCGTGCTACGGGCAGCCTTCTCCTTCTCCAAGCCATTCGAGAATCTTCATTCCTGGGCATAAATCCTGATTATGCTATTGGGTTTTCTGATAAACTTAACTAAGTTATTCCAGGCCTTTGTCTAGTCTGCCTTATCTCTCTTTATAAAGATAATATTCATTTGCCTTCTGGGGATGGAGTGAGACTGCACAATCTCAAGCGCTCTGGAAATCCTCCACTGAAAGGGGAGGCAAGCAGAAATGATTATTCATGAAATCCCCAGTGTTATGACTTGTTATTACACGCAGTAGACTAAAAATGCAAGTGGGCTGAATGCATCATGTATTTGATCTAAGAATTATTACAGTTTTGCCAATTAGATCCAGAACCCAAATACAACCGCTCCCCTCCTCCTCCTCCCGCTCCCCTGCCAGAGCTTAGCACCAGCTGCCGCTTCATAAACACCAACATTTCCCCATCTTCCTGCGCTTTCAACAAACTCCAAAAGCAGCAGGTCCCTGATTGTTTTCCCTCCAATTAATGGCAGAGTGCACCGCTCTCCCAGAAAGAAGCTGCAACGCGTAATGCCACATCCCGACAACAACTGCTCCACCATCAGCGGCTTTCTCTTGCCCGAGAGGGAGCTGTGCCGAGCGGGTGGGTGAGAAAAGTTCCCCTTGGCATCCCCCCCACAAAACCTTCACCTACCTGAGAGCATCAAACACCACATCACTTGGAGGGACCGGGTTTGAGGGTTGAGCAACCGGGCTGCTCCGCTGATCGGCGGCAGGACGGCATCGGGCCAAGCGCCGGAGGAATAGGGCAATCTGCTCCCTTAGGGGAGCTCGGCTGGTACACGCTGTTCTGCAGAATAAGGCCTGAACCTCCTGGTGGGAAGGAAGGATTTACTTTTGCCTGAGAGGTTTCCAGACCTACCAGAGCACCCATCTGTTACCCAAATGTCTTGTTTTCTAAAGGCTTGTGCCCAAAGAATAGGAGGGGGGTGTGATGTAACCCCTTCTCCCCAGTCCCCTAAGGTCACCGCGTGCCATGCTGGAGCTTCTCCAGATGGTGGAGAGAGTTTCCTCTCGTGTCTCATTAGATTACAAACAAAGAGACAAGAAGAGCCAGGTTCCAGAACAGTGATTTCTTTTAAAAATAGAAATATTCCCATTGAAGTGCTGCACGGATAATTCAGACTTGCTTGGGTTGCACGCAACTATCCCAGAGCGCTGGGGCAGGAGGGCGGCTGCAACCACAGCTCTGGGCTCGGTGTGTGCACGGGAGCAGCGTTGAATTAACGCCCGTTGCCCACGGGGACCTTCCCGGCGCCCCTGGGGACAGGCAGAGCCGGGCCAGTTGGTGCCACAACCCCGAGCCCTCCCTACGAGCCGAGTCAGGGATGGACCAGCACCAAAGGCTGCAGGAAAAATCTGGGCGAGATGGAGTCGAGCAGATTGAGGAGAAGAACAGCGTCTGTCTGATGCTCACACACAGACGGCCCCAAATGCCTGAACAAAACGGGTGGGGGGGAAGGAGAGTTTTTAGGGGAACATCGGTCCAAATCCACTCTTGATACAGGTCACAGAGGAGCGGCCTGAGCCACCTCTGTGCCTGTCCTTGTCCTCTCAGACCTCCTGCTCACGCAGCTTTGCAAACCACCCCCCGCCTCCTAAAACCGATCAAACCGAATCAAAACCTGACAAAACCGCACCAAAACCCACTCAGGCACAAAGCAAACCCCCTCCTCAGCCCCTAACCGAGCCACAACCACCTCCGAAGCCAGCCCTCGCCTCCTGCCAAGGCTTTTGGGGAGCCTGGGCAGCTCCCTTTCCAGCTGAACTAGCATCTGGCTGCTGGCGAGGGCCTGAGCTGCGCTGTCGGTGTCTGCAGGAGATGGGGGGTCCCCCGGGACCGGGGGCCATGTCGCCTCGTTGCTCCGTGGTGCTGAGCGCGCTGTCAGCGCTCGGCAGATCCTCATGGCAGCATCCGCAGGTGAAGCGGCGAAATAAAGGGAGAAGGGGGAAGTTCTGGGGGATGGAAAGCCCAAGAACAAGAATTCAGACCTTAAAAAAAGAAAAGAACGTCAACAAAAAAAAAACCCCAAGGCTGTCAAGAGGAGGACAGGAATGGAAAACTTGCCCAGCTCTTTCAAATCCCACCAGACCCTAAGTCGTCTGCAGAGAATTCCCAACTCAAACCCCACACCTGCTTGCACTAAAAAATATGCTAAATAATTCAGTTTTTACTCATGTGCTCTCAAGCTGCAGAATCCTCCCAGCTCCTGGAGCTTGGTGCGGTATTTTGGGGAGGAAAGTCCAAGCTGGCTGGGGTTGAGGGAGGGGAGGTCGGGGTGTCTCCCACCGCCTGGTTTCTGGGGCTGCTGCTCTTTGCTGAGCGGCACGGAGCCATGTCGGTGTGGTGGCTGCGGCACGCGGGGAATAGAGATGTGCCATGGACAGGATGAAGGCAGGGAGAAGGGAGGGCTGGTGTGTTTTCCACCTGCCAGGCTTTTCTGATCTGTGGCAGATGTCTCTCTGCTTTCAAACTGCATCAAGAAGCATCCGCTTTCATCTAGCCTCCTCATTGGGAAATTTTTCCATAAGGGGAAAAAAAGAAATTATCTTCAGTGGTCTACTCAAAGCACTGCACCATCATCACAGCACATGCACCACATGCCTGCATCTTCAGCACACGTCTGTAGGACTTCATCCTGGACCAGTGGCTCTCCTGCTCCCCCAACATCTGCCAATCCTGCCCCCTCGGAGCACTGGGAAGACCAAGGGGTGAGGCCTGATGGTGTAACCTCCTCCTGGAAGGCCCCACGCACTCCCCATAGACACACAGTACCTCCCAAACCCTCCATCAAGGAAAACTCCTTTACGAGCAGCAAAAACCCCAGTTTTCTCCTAAGCAGATCATGGGGAAAAGGACAAACACCTAGAAGCAAGTCATCATGGGTGGGATGCAGCTGGGTCGCCACCATCACCCTTCACAGCCACCGACCTCCTGTCCCTGCCTCTATGTCACGTCTTAATCCAAAGTACACACGTTGGGCACCTGCTTTCACGTGCTGCTCACAGAGATGCACCTTTGCAACTGCAGAGACACCTACACCCATGTGCACATTTTACCTCCAGAACTTTAAAGCAACCCAACAGCTTCATGAGATTGAAGCTACCAGATGAAATGGATAAAGATAATTATAGAATCAAAGTATGGTTCAGGTTGGAAGGGATCTTAAAGATCATCCAGTTCCAAACCCCTCTCAATGGCAGGGACACCTCCCACTAGACCAGGTTGCTCCAAGCCCCGTCCAGCCTGGCCTTGGACACCTCCAGGGATGGAGCATCCACAGCTTCCCTGGGCAACCTGGGCCAGTGTCTCACCACCCTCAGAGTGA
>JAVSBS010009896.1:0-53767 GCA_033124195.1 Coracias cyanogaster | reverse complement strand
GCAGAGTAGAGGTTTAGGTATTTGAATTGCACATATTGTCTTGGATTTATTTCCTCCATTTTAATGATGGATGACAGATGCAGTTCAAATCTTTGTGGTGCCCAGAGAATGCCTATTTTGGTCTCTTAGAAGAATAAAGGGGCTTTTGGCCCCCACTGTTTGACTGTGCAGATCAGGTTGCTACTATTAAAATGAAGAATAGTTTTCCCTGGTGTATTTTATATGTTTGACAGCAGACTTTGGGTAGTAGGCCTCAGCATGTGCTTTGGAATATCCATTGGTTTTCCCTGAGGCCTGCTTCTGTGGATAAGTTAAAAGCAGAAAGAAAGAAAATAAATAGCTGAAATTATTGTGGAACTACAGATCTTGGGCATATAAGGGAGCAGGTGTCATTTCCAAATCTTGTGATTAAAAAGGAAAGTAATACTGGATTGCTAGGTAACGGCACTATTTAAAAGTACATTTACTCTAGGATGCAGGCAGGATAAGAATAGCACTTTGACGGGTTTTTAAGGTGTACACCACCAGTCAGAGCCATTGCATTGGCCTTTTGAGTGTTCAGACATAGACCTTTGAAGTGCTCCCATGGCTGTGCCTGTAGTGCAGATCCATACAGACCATTCTTGTGAAAGCACATCAGTATTTTTGCTGAAATGAAAGAGATCCTTTTCTTGTCTGAATCTCCTAGTGTTTCTCCAGAGATACTCTCAAAATGTAAGTCTGGTGGCAGTGAAAGAAGTAGTCCCAGTCTTTTTTTTGCCATGTTCCCTTGTATTAGCATTCATGCAGCTGCAGGATGAATTGGGTCAAGGAACTGATCTAGCTGAAGACTGTGACCAATTTACCTGAATGCTAGAGCCAGCACAAGGGAGGTGGTAGAAATGTGTGTTGGGGCGACACAGGGCTTCCTTTCTTGGTATTGTGTACCCTGACATTGGCTCAAAGTGAGTATGTAATGCTGTTGTGCTCATCCGGAACACGTCCTTGCTTAGTATCAGCTCCCTGAGGTGGTCTCCTAGTGTGTTTGCATGGTTTAATGAAAATACTGCATGTGGCCTGCTTTTGTTAGCTGGGATGAACATTTCCAGAATTTCTTCATTCAAAAAACACTCAAGTTTGCAGTAAATATGTTAGTTCTTTAATCTCAAGGAAAAATGGTGAAGGCAGTAGCTTTAGTATGGCACTTGAAAATGGAGCAGTGGGTAAATAGCTTCCAGAGGTTTATAACTGGTGAAGAGTTTCTTTGTTGTGCGATGTTGGAATTTGATGTTGGCCTGTTGCATTGAATGGGGTGAGGCTGAAGGGCCCTCAGAAAGGGAGTGTTTGCTGCAGCAGGTTATTGCGTGCTCAGACTTACTTGGTGAAGTAGAAATTGGGTCATTTTAGTGAATGTTTGATTAACAAACTCCTCCCCACTTTCTGAATCTTACTCCAAACTCTGTTGGAGGTCTGTGCTAGCTTGTAACAGGTATGTGGAGCAGAGCAAAGCAAAGCATCTCTATGATTCTGGTTCTAGGACATTAATCTCTCTGACCATGAGATAGAGCCACTGCTGGAATTTAAGGGCAGCAGGGTAGGAATTAGGAGAGTTTGTCTGCACGGTTCTTTATTGCTGCTTTGGTGCAGCTATGCATGGCTGTTATATCAATAGCTGTCTTCGTGTTGGGCCTTTCATTTTAGGATAGCGTCTGTTTAAATACTGCTCTTGCCTAGCGTGAACAACTTGGAAATTAATCCTGCTTGAGCAGGAGATTGTACTAGATGTCCTCCAGAAGTCCCTTCCTAGATAATTCCTTGGTCAGGAGTGTATTAATGACTAAGTACTAAGCAGTGGTGGTGTTTTGCCTGCCCAGGGTATTGTGGGGTGTGCTCCTGTATCAGTTGGGCCATACTGACAGCAGACTTCTGGGAATTCCTGCAAATTTTCTTGTGCTTGAGGGTTATGGGAGTACTCTTCCCATACATCTCTGAGCACTGGAACCTGACGACCTGGGGAGAGCCACTTTCAAAAGCAGACTTAGGTCAAGTGTGTTCCCCATGCCCGTGCTAAGTGCAGCCAACCCTGAGCCATTTTAAGTGTGAGGCAACATCAGCACTGGGCAGGAGAGAGGTGCCAGGTGCGCTGGGGCCGATGGCTGTCATTGCTTTATAGCGTCTCTTCAACTCTGGCACCAACTCGGAGTGTTTGTGTGGCAGCACCCAGTGTGACAGAGTGTACGGCTTCTGTTACTTTAGTAATTAGCCACTCCACAGAGGGGAAAACCGAGGGCAAAGGAGGTTGAGTTTACAGCCACAGAGGGGGCAAGTCGGGACTGGGTCTGGTTGAGGAGCAACTAGAGACAGATCCAAACTATTGGCTGCTCCTTTCTGGAAGGGAAGCTGGCATGTTAGAGTAGCTGAAGATGTGATTCACTCTTCATGAACCCACTTGCACCCTTGAATGCTGTACTCCATGCCACAGATGCATTCTTCTCTTCCCTCCACCCTGAGCCTTCCTGCTAATTGGAAGCATCCCCCCTGTTTACTCAGTTCCTAACAGGATGCTTCATAGCAAATAATCAATCATACAAAGTTTCTTAGCTTGTGACACATCTTAATGTGCTGAGGAATATTTCTTAGCAAAGAAGGGGGTATTGAGTCATCTGGAAAAATAAACAGTCCTTGGACAATTAACACTGTTGATGCTCCTGCTGGTGGTTTTGTAACTTCAAACCTTCACTTGCTGCCACAGGGTAAAAACAAATGGTGACTCCTCCCAGGAGTGGGGAGTGAGTTCAGAGTTTAGGCAGCACTTTAGGACTCTGACACATGGCCTTGAGCACATCTAGCTGTGCTGGTCCTGATGTTGCTGTCCTTCTGCCAGTGGGCAGAATGTGTGACTGCGCCTGCCCTGACCCGAGCTAGCAGACCTTTCCTATCGGTCTTATGTAATGGTGAGGATGATTAGGCCTATCCTCTTCTGCCACCAAGGCCACCATGCCTGTCAGGGGAATAGAGACAGCGGTGACAGTGGTAGCTGGTCTCCCCAGGAAGTGTTCATCAAGGGCATCAGAGAGACCAACTTGCTGCCTCTCCTTGTGTGAGTTTTCTAGAGGGATCCAAAGCCTCAGTGTGATTCTGGAGGAAGTAGGAGCAGTATTACCCACTGGGTTTGAGTTTCACACAGGGAAACAGTACACTCAAAGCCAGAACGGGACACAGGCAGTCCTCTCTGCCAACATGGAGTGTGGGCTTGCTGCAAGGTAGTGTAGTTGATCTCGCTTAGAAATCCTAGCAGCAGCAAGGCCCAAGTAATTGGACCTTGATTGCGAGCAGCACTGTAAATACAGTAGGGCCTTGTTTTCGTTAGGATCACAGCCTGGTAAGGAGCTGTGGCAAAAACACAGCCTTCTTGGAGCCTCATTTTGGAGAGGGGACAGTGCAGGCAAGCTGTGAAGGGAAGATCTGAACTCGTTTGGAGGTATTCTACCCCACTGAAAATTCACCTTTTTTTTTTTTTTTTTTTTTAGCAAGTAAATGTAAGATTTGACTGTTGCTGTTGTCTTCCAAACTTGCCTGTAGGACAAGTGAAATGGTTGCTCAGGGAGTGCTGCTATAAAATTGCTGGGGTGCACATCTCCGGTGCTTCTCGTCTTGCTGTCAGGTAAGGCTTGCTCTGTAGGACAACCACAAACATTAAAAATTACAAACATCCCCAAGTAAGCAAACACATGGGGAAAAATAAAAACGAGAGTGTGAAGATTTAGCTTGGGCTTTACTTGGTTGTAGTAAGAATGGCTGTGGCATTGTCTGTCAGAAGGCTCTGTGGGTGGTTTTTTGTTGCTAGGTAAGTTAGGTCAGCTTTGTTTTTAAAATAAAAGTTAAGAAAATGGCTTTACAATATACTGCAACAGTTTGGCCCTAAGCTCATCAGAACTGGCAAAGGGGCATAAGAAGTCAATGTATTTTTAATGTTTACTTTAGAAAGGAGACAAGCGGACCATGTGGTGGTTACACTGCCAGGATCTAAGCAAACAGTGTCACACAGCGGTAGTTGCAGTCAGATGGAAAGTCTTAGCTCTACCTGAGCTGGCCAGAAAGAGGACTGGCTCTAGGTCTGTGTTGTTTTCTACCTTCACTTGGATCTGCTGGCATAGCTGCCTGGGTCATTGCTCCCTAACCCATGTCTTGCAAAGTAATCTGGCTTGAGATAAGCCCTTGTGATTGCACGTGTGAGCTGGTCCCCATCAGTCTGACAGAATGGAGGTAGTCGGGGAAGAGGACATGCTAAATGTAGCCAGAGGTTACCCTTGTAGCCCAGCTCTGCTGCAGTCTGCGTGGTGTTTTGGTTGGGGTTGAGTGAGTGCTGTTTGATCTGGGCAGCCTTAGCATGGTGAGATTGGCAGGGTGTGATTCCAGTCTCTAAACACAGGCTACAGAACACCTCGTGCATGCCAAGAGGGAGTGTGCCCTCACCAGTGAAGCTTTGTCTTGTTTCTTGGCTGCCAAATTGTTTCTTGACACTCTGACCAGGGTATCTCTGGTTTTTTGCTTGGTTTTATAGGTAACATTGGTAGCTTTGACAAGTAACTGTGGTGGTTTTACTGGTCACTGCAGCGTCTAAACTAATTCACATCTGAAATTCTCAAACCTGTTTCTTGTTGCATGGTTCACAGTGCACACAGGCCCTTACCTCTGTGTGCAGGAAACTGCAATGCAGTGATACTGAATCCAGCTTTGTAGTATATGCATCGGAATTATGTTGTCTCCTGAATTCAGGCAGGGGTTGTTGATCTGCTGTAGCATGCTGTGGAGGCTGTTACCACTCTGTGTGCTCTGGATTGCAGCATCTAAAGAGATGTTGAGGCTCTAGTGTGTGATTTGTATAAGGCAAAGAAGCAAAAAGAAAAATTCTGCCTGTTTTCCAGAGTTCATAATTCTTTTGTTTCTTTCACAGGGTGGGTGACCAGAATCTAATGGCTCTCTTGAATAGACTACTGGGTTTATCCTTAACCCATCTAAGCAGTACAGTGATCCAGCGACAATTCAGGTAATTTTCAAATCTTGCTTTTGCTTTTGTTTTCTTGGGAGAGTTTCCTGATTGAAAGAGATGCTGCTAAGTAGGTCAAGCATAAAATACAGAATTTCTAACTTGAAAAGGATAATATAATTTTAAAAAATCTCACAGTTGTCACTTCACAGGTTGTAAAGAGAGCCCATACACAACAAAATATGCAGGTTCCTGGCAGTCTGAACGTGGTCTGAACTCTGCATTTTCATATGCATATAAGGAGGCTTTTAGGCCTTTGAGGGCAATGCAAGGGCCTATGAGCAGAAGTTGAAAGTGCCTGTGTTTCTCAGCTATGTGCAGAAAAGCAACATCCAGTCCCTTCTGATCCAAAGACAATTACATGTTTAAAATTATTCCAGAGTTTATAATTTCAGTTACTTAGTTCAAAAGTAACCTGAAAAATTATTTCCTTGTATCTTAACAGTGTCCATTTTGTTGTTTGGGTTTTTTTTGATCCTTGTTCTAGGCTTAAGGCATTTAAAGCTTCTTAAATTTATGGACCTCATATTTTTACAATGCTTTGCACAAAGCTTGGTGCCTAATCCCACAGTACCCTTGGTGTAGGTGTGGAGAATCTCTAGCACATAAGTCTTTGAAGTGTCAGGGCTTCAGTTTAAAGAGTGAGATAGTCATTCCTGTGACTGTGGTCTAGAGAGGGGATTAAGACAATATTCGGGGCTAGGCTGTGTGATAGTTCCAGAAGCTCTCTTGAGGAGGGATCTTAGTCTTACTGGCTTTCTCTGTAAATGGGCTGCATGAGAGCGTTGGCCAATAGACATTTAAAGGGTGTGTATATGTATATATATGTATATATATATGTACTCTGACAGCAAGAGGGAGGCAAAATCCACACAGGTGAGCAGTGCTACTGAAGGATGTCAGCAGTCTTAATGGAGGAACCTTTGTGGTGCACATGCTTTGGATGTGGTGGGCTTTTGCTCCAAGACTGTCACAGAAATGAAGAAAGGAGAGGAAAGTAAGTCTTCCTTGTGCAGTTATTCTTATCTAGTGGTACCTGGGCAATCACAGCGTTGTTTGCTACTGCTGTGTTATGGGCTTTGTCCCACCTAGGCTTCCCCTTCTCCTTCCTGTGACAGCAGTCTCATCCCTTTCCAGCCTTCTTCCTTTTGCTTTCCCTGCTGTGCAGCCACAGGGAAGCAGAAGATAGAGTGTGGTATACCACAGTCCCTGCCAGGGAATGGGATGGAATGGGATGCTTGAGGAGGTGAGTGACTTCTATAGTAAAGGGAGGTGTCCTCTTGCAGGAGAAAGCTGGGGTAGGCCTCTGCTGTGGGAAACAAATCTTGGAAGGCAGCACTTGACCTCTGGAGCAGTTTGACTAATGCAGACTGACTCAGTTGGCCTTCCCTTACTGCATATAAAAATGTCTGCTTCAGCTGGTGTCCATCCACACCATCTCTGATACTCAGTGGATGGCTTTCTCTTCTTTAGGCAGCATTGCAAATACCAGTCATTCATCTTCAAGAAGGGCTGATAGTCCTCATTTACTGTAGACGCTTCTGCTCAGCAAAACAAGGTGACTGGTTAGGATGATTCCATATGCTGTCTATTTGAGTAGTTCAGCTGACAGCAGCTTGGCATTCCTGCCAGGATGTCTGGCCAGGATGTTTCTAGTACCTTACTGCAAAGCAGTTGTTTAGCAGTAAAAATGATCTTCCTGTTTTTCCAATAGTCTGTGTTTGGGCGTCCCTTGAAGAAAAGCAACAAATAATCTGAATTTAAGATTACTGGATGAAAGACTAGCCATTCCTATAAGGGAGATTGAATTATTTCTCAATGCATTCATGCTGTTCCCAAGCATATTCAGAGTCACATCAAACATCTTAGTATCGTGGAGTTTATTTCTGTTGCTTCTTACTCCTGGTAATCCCACAGAGCAAACAGATACAGAAGAGATACATCTCTCTGGGTTCCTTCCATGTGGGGAAGGTGGTGATCTGTTAGACTCTAGTTGGTGGCAGCTTAGCACAGCCACCATAGGACCTCAGAGGATTCACTGAGAGCAGAATAAGATGCGAGACCCTCATCAAGTTCACTGAAATAAGATTGGTCAGAAAAGCCTTTATTGCTGAGGACTTTGTACAAGGTTGAAAGAGCCTGACTTGAATCTTAGCTTCCTGAGGGCCGTTTGTAGCAGAAGCAAGCATGTATTTTGCTTGTAAATTAAAGTTGAACGAAATAATCTGCAGTTGCTAAAAAGCCTAGTAAATGCAAGGCACTCTTCACACCATCTTTTAGTTGTGTTTCAGACTAAATGATCCGTTTATGTTTAACATTTAGTGAAGAGTGTGCAAAGCCCATAGTAGCACCTGGCTTTCAAAGAGCCCATTGAATGCAGTCAATGTGTCACCCATATGGGTGTTGCTGGCACCTTCCAAGTGGTTTGTGTAATGACAAAATCCTGTGCTGGGTTTTGCCCTTGCTCCCCAGGGATTATTGAGGAGACGTGTCTTTCATTCTTTCTTATCTTTTCCTAGTATCACTGGAGCATGCCAAGCAATACAGAAACTCACCCGCGTGCGAGTGGTGGACAACAGTGCCTTGGGGAACACACCATACCACCGGCCACCAAAATGCATCCACGTGTATAACAAGACTGGAGTTGGCAAAGTAGGAGATACAATCCTGCTGGCTATCAAAGGAGAAAAGAAGAAGGCTTTAATTGTAGGGCACAAGATGCCTGGCCCCCCCATGACGCCTAGATTTGATTCCAACAATGTGGTACTCATAGAAGACAACGGAAATCCAGTAGGGACTAGAATAAAAACACCAATACCCTATATTCTGCGACAGAGAGAAGGAGAGTTCTCCAAAGTGTTGGCCATTGCCCGCAACTTTGTATGAAAGCTAAGAAAGGTCTCTGGCAATCCTGTTTATATCCTTTCATACAGTAGCTGTTCCTTGGTCTTTTTTTTTAGAAAATGGTGAAAAAGTTGAGGTTTGTTAAGAATCTCTCTTCCTGTTTAAGAATTACAGGCTGCTAGTTTAAATGTTGAAGCATCTTGTTTTTCTACAAAAGAAGGTTCGTTTATTCCACAGAACATCTGCTGTGTGTTTGGGAAATGAGCCTTACTGCTCTGGTGGTGTTAATTTGATCTCTTATCATTAAAATAAGAACATGAAAATCATTCCTGTTTTGTACTGTTTATGCTCTCTTTTCCATATTTCTGCCTTTCCCAGTTCCCCAGGAGCAGGACACAAAGAGCAGTCCCTGGGCCAGGGACACTGCGGTCTGCAAAATGGATACACATGTAGGAATCCACATGCAGGAGAAACATAATATTGGTGTCTAGAGCACATTCAATAAGAGGGTTAGTTTTACGTCTTTGCATAAGAAAAGTCTTCAGAAGGAATCAGAATTAGGAGAGCATGATGGCCTGCAACTTGAGTGGTGTGTGGTTGGACAGGGTATGCCAGAGATGGGGAAGCAGAGGTGAAGAGGGTAGGTTTGGGATGCAGCCTGTGCTCTCCACCTGACCAACCTCAGGGAGTTGTGTTCTGCAAGTAAGGTAAGGGCTGGGTTCAGATTGAAAGGTCCACAGAAAGAAGCTTCCTTGTGGACTGTTTTTCAAGATTCTGTCAAGAATTGTCTGTGATGTCAGTTGGTGAGACTGGCTGTTGTCCAGCTTCCTAAGCTTGGGCACAATAATGGGCAAATTCTACTGTATTCCTTTCAGGGACAGCTGTGATCCAGGAGCCAAACAGCTGTCTTTATATGGAGCTAAGCAGAGAAACTTGGTGCTCGTGGCAGGTAAAAGAACATCAGGGCAGAGCACCTCTAGAAATAGCACTGCTGAGGAAGAGGGTGCAGAGGAGGCTGGCCAGATTCAGGCCCCTGAACTGACTCCTCACAGATCTGCTGGCAGCGGTGGCTGCCTGTGCCTTGTCCTTCCATCTCCCCACCCTGTTGTGCTGGGAAAGCTTGCCGTGGCCCTGCATTGCCCCTACCTGAAGATCTGAATACTACAGTGCTGAGCTATTCCACACTTCCAGTAGTTATTTCTGGCAGATATATCTGCCCCATGCTCCCACTGTGAAATCCACATCGTCCATGGAAAAGGTGAGTCCTGGATCCATCTCATTCCGGGGAATGCAGATGAGACAATACTTCAAATTTAAATTCAGTCTCGACCTTTAAGTAACGGCACTGTCCTACTTAGTAAAACTTCCATGTGAGCTGGAGGGGCCCAAGCCTCTGTGACACCCAGTTCTGTGGCAAAGCAGACCCAACTGCTGCTGGCAGCATGTTCTTTGTTTACTGCTGTCCATGGGCCAGTGGAAGCTGGGTCTGCTGCTCTCAGTCCTCCTGAGCTCCACAGGCATTGTCCTTAAGCCCTCAGCCTGCCTGCTTCATAGGTGTCTGCCTGTTGACATAGCAGCAGAGCGGGCACTTGGCTGGCTGATGTCAGTCTTTCCAGTCTATCTGAGTGCAGTTGAATTTCAGGAGGAACTTTCCGTGCTTGGAGGTGATGTTTATGTTGTTTTGCTAAGCAGGACAGTGAACAAACTGTGTGCGCCAGTCACAGCAATGAGTGTGTCTGGCCTTCCTCCTTCTGGTGGGGTTTGCCTCCCTGTCACAGGGGCATGGCACAGCCTGACTGCTTGGGCACTGCTTACTGCCATTTTTTCCCCTGGCTGAAGTTTTTCCAGGATCAGCATGGGATGGTCCCAGGGCTCTTTTTTTTGGAAATGAGCGCTGTTAAATGAGCAGCTTCCCAGCCCTTTGGTAACACTTGGTGCCTCTCCTGTGGGCACAAGGAGCTGGGTGGGTGGAAGCACTGATGTCTGCAGTGGGGTGGCAGATCCCTCCCTTCCCTGCCGCATCCCAGCTTCAGTAGTTGGGCCAGGGGAGTGGGACAGCTAGGCTCTGCTCGTCAAGGGGCTTTAGCAAGTGCTGGGTGCACAGGTCTGATACTGGTGCTGGGAAAGCTTTGTGCAGGGCTGCAGGATGTTGATCTACCTGAATTCAGCTAAGGGATGGGAAAGTCAGCATTGTGGCCTGCTGTCAGCAGATAAATCTTCATAGCCCACTTAAGGCGTGGTTTTTTTGCTTTATCAAAGCTCATCCCAGTAGCAGGCTGAAGTATTTCAAGCAGAAAAAGGGTGTATGCTTTCATGCATTCTTAGGGAAAGTGTTTTTTCCACCTAACAGCTCTGTGGTCTTGCTTTAGAAAACCTTCTGCAACCTTTGAAAGTCCCTCAACCCTGCTAAACACATAAATACTTTTACAGGTTTTTTAATAAACAATTCTTAAGCCAACTGACGTGTCTGTCATACCCTTTCTGCAGACTGAAGGAGCTCAGATTTCTGAGAACAGAAGAGGAAGATGGCTTCCACCAATAGAGGGCCAGAAAATACACTTTCAAATGGCACTTGTACGAGGTCCATCCCAGGCTGGAATACCTCCATCCCAGCCATCCAAAGGGCTGCTTTACTGTGAGGTTTTTGCTTGGCAACAACTCCAGCCTTGAAGCATCTCCCAGTAGGACCTGGGGGCCTGCAAACAATCCTTGTTTTCCTTGTGCTGACCATAAGGGCTACGAGTCCCTTATGGGATGCACAGACCCTGCTGTTTGGATATTAAATATTTCACAGAATATTTGCTAATAACTTTCCAGCATTTCACTGGGGAAGAAGTCGTGGGGAGAGGGCACAAGAGGAAGCAGGCAAGACAATGCAGCATACTTGAGATTAAAATGTGGAGCAATGCTTTATTTCTAAGTAAACTGATATGTGGAACTAAATCCTTAACCTCAGAGCTTAATAAGCAGACAGCTAAGCTAAGCATATCCCGTAGAGCATCTCCTGCAGTTTTTACCCATCTTTCCTTAACAAGGAACGTGGCCTCATCAGAAATTCCCAGCTCGCAGTGACAGCTCTGTGCTTGGCAAATTCCAGGCGCTGCCTGTAGCAGCATCTCTCTGAGGGGAAAAGGCCTGGCTTGTGGATGAGCCCTTAGCCTGCTCCCACCTGTCCCACTGAATTTGGCCATACCATGGCGCAGGATGGTCAGCCCTGACTGACCTGGCACTGCTCTGGCAGCAGAACCTGCACAGGCAGGAGCAGATAGATGACACCTTGCCACTGGCCTACACTGAAGTGGATTTCTGGGCTCTCTCTCTTTGCCTTTGAGCAAGGCCTGTATTCTGGGTTTTCTCCTTCATTTCAGCACAGGTGATGATGCCTGCTTTTTCTCAACTTCCAGCCTGGTCCCTGCTCTGCTTTGGATGTGCCAGAGCCTTCTGAGCAGTGAGGCTGTGGTCTCCTGGACTCGTGGCATCCTTCCTGAGCTGCTGGGTTTCCTGGGCTCTGGCTTGTGGCATCCTTCTTTGGGATCTGCCTGAAACTGAGTTTTCCCCAGCTGGTAGGCTTTTCCTTTTGCATCCGTCTTGCTAGGAAATCAGGTGTGATTTCTTCTGGGTAGCAGTTCTTGCAGGTGCTTTTCTTGAAGGATGGCTGCAGGCTGGTGGGATGACTCCATCAGAGGAGGGAAGAAAAAACAAAACAACCTACCTCAGCTGCTGCCAGATCATTCTCTCCCCTGCTTCCTATTTATGTTTATTATTCTGCCACTAGCATGATTTTGTATGGTAAATGGGAAAATTTCCCAGCGTGAGGCAATGTTTAGGAGGAATTCTCTCATCTCCCGTGCAGCCTGTGGGGGAGCTGCCACCTGCTGCAGAGGGAAGGGAAAGCCAAAGGCACTCCCAGGCTCTTCTTGCCCCATTACAAATGGGCCTCCCTGGCCAGCTCTGACTGGGTCCCTGAGTTAGTGTCTATTCCCATGTGTTTGGATATGGGGTTTGTGTCAGATGAAGCTCCTGAGAAGATGCCTATCCCTCTAACAATGGTGTGAACTTCGTGCCCAGATATTCTTCCATGGGAGCTGGGGGAGAGCGGTATTACTTTAGGGCATCCTGCATGGTTAGGGAGAGATGGCCTTTAGGGAGATGCTTGCCCAGGAAAGATATGCAATGATGCTCTCTGGTGAAGACTAGGGTCTGAAAAGAGACAGACAAGCACTGGGGATTAGCTGGCCATGAGAAGGGGTGTCCCCAAAAGGAAAGAGGCGAGACAGATCATTGTGGAGGGATGTAGCGAGGAGCTGATGTCTTCCATCTGCTTGGAGACTGAGGCTGGGAGACAGGTGGCCTTGTCTCATGGCCCTGTGCTAGCAGGGTGGATGGACCACAGAGCTGGGGGAGGCAGCTAGTGACTCTGGGGGCTGGGAGGAGTGGGAGATGGCCAAAACCCTGGCCTAACAGAGGGTGATGCAGCCAGAGGCTGGACTTTGGTCCAAAGTGAGCATCTCTCAGTTGGCAGGGGTGAGGGCGTTGAAGCTGCACATCCCAGAACAGGAGGCTAGATGGCAATGTGGGTGTGATGGTGTGCCTGGCAGCTGCCCCCACAGCAGGGCTTAGGGGGCCCCTAAGCCTGACTGACGCACTGAAGCTGAAATCTCCTTTGGTCAGCAAGTTCCCCAACTGCCGGCCCGCAGCAGGGCAGCGGAGCCACGGCTGGCGAGGAGGAGGAAGACCGAGACTTCAGGCCAACTAGACCTGACCTGGTCCCTTGGGAAAAGACGTGGAGAGAGCCAGGGAGATCTTACTGGAGCTGAGCCCTGTCTCCATGGAGGAGTGCTGAGTGGTTAGGGGTGGCAGAGTCACATCTAACCCCCATCCCATTTTGGTGAGGGTGAGCTGGGAGAGGGAAATCAATGGAAAGACCAGACTTCGAGCTGTGCTGTAACTCCCTCAGGGCTGATAGCTGGTCATGGCAGGGAGAGGAGGGACATGATGCCCTGCCCAGCAGCAGGATGCTGGCTCCTGAATGGCAGGGGGTTGCAAAGTAGGGAGCAGGGGTGGGCAGCAGGGAGGCCCAGCCTGGCTCTCTTGGGAAGCCCAGAGCTGGGCCATCCTGCTGATGCAAAACAACCTCTCAAAATCGATTTAAATGCCCTGCCAGGGCCTTTCACCTAGAGGCAGATGTCAAATCCCCTTTCCTGAGGGAGAGGCTTGCCAAGCCTCAAGCAGTGAGTGGGGTTTGTAGGCTGAGCAGCATTTTCCACCCAGCTGTTGGTGAAAAGGCAGTGGGAGGATCCTGCTGAGCCCTTCTTATGAGAAAAGTGAAGTTTCTCATCTTCTTAGCTGTCTGCTTCTCTTCTGGACATGGCTGGACCATTTAGGACCCACATAACCCAGGGAGAGCAAAGAAGACCAGGAAAGAGCTGAACCCAATGCCTCACTTATTTATATCCTGCAGCTACTGTTCAAGGTAGACAAGGGCAGGGGTAGAGCATCCATCATCGAGACTGGGTGGGCTGGACACTTGTACTGAGAAACCCAGAGGGGCTGGAGGGGACAAAGAGCCAGGAGTGAGAGGAAGAGGCTGGGGTTAGCACCAAAGCTTGTGTGGTCACTGCCTGAAGGGCTCTCTTGTGAGTTAGCAATGACTGCAACCTTGTCAACTTGGTTTTCTGAGCAGTTTCTCCTCCAGCATAAGAAAGGGGGTGGTGAATGATACTGAATCTAGTCTTAATGCTGTTGCACATATCAGTGGTGGAGCCTCAAGTGCATGCCAGGCTGGTCAGCTTATCTCAGAAGCTGTCAGGGCTAGAGGATGGGAATTTTCCTAGGCCTGTCACAGATAGACCCCTCTACAAGAAAATAGAATTGGAAAGCTCAGGAATGTCTAGCCTGGAGAGAAGGAAGATTAATGAGGGCTCATGACAGAGGATAAAAAGAAGGATATGGAGAAAGCAGATCAGGCACATCTGCTCACCCTCTCTGAGAGTGCAGTAGAGGCAACGTTCAATCAAACAGGCTGTCGGGGGAAAGAAAATTAGCTTTTTCATTTTTCCTTTCACCCAAAGCACAAGTTGCACCATGGAATTCATTGCTCCAGGGCATAAGCAACCTTCACTGCTGAAGAAAGCTCAAAATTAACCTGGACGCTCACCTCCATGTCAGCTAGAGTGAGTGTGCTCAGTATGAATAGTGCACATGCCTTCCCCAAAAGGTGGGGAAGAGATGTGCCGGGTTATTGTGGCATGGACACCAATGACAGGCTGTCACTTGGGCATCTGAAATGTGAGCTTGCTTTGAAAATGTCTGAAGGCTGTAAACTACACGAACCTAATGTGGTTCTTCAAAAATAAACACTCAAGCCCCAAGATACAACACGGACCATGGCAGAGCCTGTGAAGCAAATCCAAGGCGATTTGGTATAAGACCATACGCCAGACCTTTCTCACTCTCTAGCTCAAATGAGCTGCTCTTCATCGTTATGCCTGTTATGCCCTCATAGTACTTGGGTGTGAAGTGAGGGAGGGCACTGATGAGTATTCCCCAGGGCTATGGCCAGGATGGTGGTCCTGCAGCTCCTGTATGGTGAGGCAAGCCCTCTTGCTTGCCTTGGAGGCATGGTGGGGTGAGCTCTGCCAGTGTCCCAGCCTGCCAAATACTGCAGCTCTGGGGAGGGATCGGCAGGCATCCTGTCCTGGGTACTGGGGTGCTTACAGTGGTGACCTACAGCAACTGTACCCCAGGCTGCCTGTGGAGTGTAGGGAGAGGAGGTAAAGCTGCATTCAGAGCCCATCAACTGTGCTTTCTGCAGGATCTACCAGGGCAGGAAAAGGAATGAGCCACTGTTGGGTCACCCCAAGGAAATTCTCATCTCTTAGCCCTTGTATAGCAGTCTTTCTCAGCCTTCTCATACCAAAACGAAGGCCAATGCTTTGATGGGCTTCTTGACTGCTGTTCTAACTCCCCAGTATGAATGTGGAAGGTGGATGACCTTCAGCCCTTGAGAGCTAAAACCTCCCAGTATGGTAATGTCACCCTGTGACATCCACCCCTGGCCAAAAAGGGCCATCACAGAGCTCACAACTGTGATGAGCTTTTGGGCTTTTGCATTCATGCATGACTGGAACAGAGGAAAAGGTTGCTTGCTGCCCAGCTTTGCTCCTAACCATGTCTATGTTCTTCTTCAAAACAAGGCCCAAGATCCCCCATGTCCATCTGGAGAGTGGTGGAAAAGGCTTCAGTTCACTGATGGCACAAAGCTCATTGCTTGAAGGGGTAGATAAAGGAGGTGGTAGGATAGTAGATGTTGTCTTTGCCCTTGTTTCCTGAGGCTGATACTCAGCTCTTGGACCTTCTCCAGGAGGCCCTAGAGAGCTCTAGGAAGCCTAAAATCTGTGTTTCATTATGCTAACAGCAGTAAATATCTGCTTTAACTGGCTTCACAACTCTTCTGCTTTGCCCTTGATGTGCCTCAGCTCTGCCTTGCAAAGGAAAGATGGATCCCCAGCAGGGTGAGCTGAGGACACAGGGACCTTTGAGGCATCAAACCCAGACCCCTGAAAGCATTTCCCTCCTCCTGAAGGCTTGGCAGCTTGGGCACTAGAGCATCAGGGAGAGGGAAGCCAGGCCAGCGTCATCCCTGTGGGAGAAGGTCTCCAAACACCTGCTGGGCTTTGTGTGGATCCATCCTTCCCCTGCTCCCTGGGCTCCCTTCACTGCTGGTGAGCAAACTCAGTGGCAAAAGGTTCTGCCAACACAGAGTGGTGGCTGGCAGGTGGTATCCTGTGTTTCTGCAGAAAGTTTAGAAAACCTTAAGACTTTTAAGAATGCGGAAATACAGAATTAGTGGGCTGTCCTGTGCAAATTTTGGGCCACCTGAGGCTGGGCTGAGCTCCCTTTTACAACCTCCAGCTCCTCCTGTGTGGAGTGGCTGAAGGATGGGGAAGATCCCTGAGAGATCCTTGCCAGATGGCATCGTACAGGTGTGAGAGGGGCTACAGGGAGGCGTGTTGCAAGTCAAGAGCAAAGAGGATCCATAACCTGAGAGGTACATACTGTGGTTTTAGGGCAGACGTGGGCTGCTCTGGTGCTGCTGAGAAACAGTGAGGATACCGTCCCAAGAGACTCATGAGTTGGTGCATAAGCTCTGTGTTTTCTGTGCTTCAGGAGCCGGGCTTTTACTGACTGAGAGGAGAGCAGATCCCACTTGAATTCTGCCATAGCTCTGCTTTTTCCTACATGGGCTGTGTGAGGTTGATATGGGCTGTTTATCATGTCCGGGGATTATAGTTATGTAGTTTACAGTAGGGATCCTACAGTGACCCTTTAAACCATGCTGTGTCGAACTACACCAAGGATTTGTGTGGTCTTTGGGGAATGTCGGAAGTACAGACATGCTAAGAGAGATGGAGATCAAAACCAGGCTGCATTTACAGCTCCACAATCTGCCACTTTGTAATGGGGTGGATTTTAGCATGTAAGTGAGGCCTGGTGTTTGCCTTTCTCCATCCACTTGCTCACCTCTTCCTGTGGTCGCTCTCTTGTGCACATCCCATTCAGCAATGAACACACTGAAACCAGGGGCTGGTGGTACCACCAGCCCATATGATTAACCAGTCCTTCCTATAAATCCCTCTCACCCCTGCTTTTGATAGGTTGTGCCTAAAGCCCACTCCATTTTCTCTCCCTTCAAATCAGCTGTAGCTAAGGGACTGTTCAGGCAAATAAACCAAGTCTGATGGGTCCTATGCCCTCATTCTGAGATGCACTGAGTTTCAAGACAAGCTGAGGTAGGGGGTACATTTCAGAGCATGTTAAAGCATATGCTTTAATCATGGGCTTTCTGGTCCCAGGGAGGGCGGAGGGAGCACTGTGCTGCAGTTCAGGACCCTGGCAGTGCTACAGACATGGGGCAAGACTCCCAGGGCTTAGCTGACTCAGTTTCACACATGCCTGACACTGGGCATGTAGGGTGGATAACTTAGCTGCGGCCAGCCATCTTCTCAGTCTGGGGGATAAGTTTGCTGGCCCAGTATCTGTAAGGTCAAGCGTTTATCCAGTGGTGTAATGCAGTACCACCTTGCTGACAACACAGCCCCCAGCCCTGCCCAGGCTCTGCCTCTGAGCGCTACTCACTGGCCTGTCTTTTAATTAAGAGCTGTTCTCCCCATCCAGGTGTTTGAATGGGCTTTGGGTTGACTTTCTGCCAAGTGTCAACCTGACTTGGGTGTTAGCCACATAGGTGCTGAGATCTGGTGGGTCTGTAGCAGCCTGTGACTCCGCCGCACTGAGACATCAAACCTGTGCCAAAAGCCCCTGGTGCCATGCAGAAGGGTTAACAGTCCACTTGCTCCCTCTCTGCTTCAGGGAGCTTTGTTCATTGGAGTATTAAATTCCACAGCTGTAAATAATCTGCAGCAGGAGAGATTATCAAGGCCTTGGGAAGAAGCAGCTTTTATTAATAAGATCAGTTCTCCCTGCGAAGCATCACGTAGTCACTCTCCACCCTTTCCTTGCTGCCTTGCCAGGCATTGCTGAGGACCAGTGGTGTGGCTTCCCCACCTCCATCCTGTGCCACTCATCCTCCTGCCATGCTCCTCCATCCCGCTGGCACTGATCAGCAAATACATCTCTTCCCAGTGACCAGTGGCACGGGCTAGAAATGCTCCCTGCACTGCCTGCAATATAATTGTGATTTCAGGTGGCCAGGATGCCACTACCAGAGGCAGGGAGGCAGTGGGACACGTCCTTGCTGAGGCAGGAGCATGGTGCCACTCACCATCACAGCATCGGTGCCAGGCTGGAGGGTCCTCCATCTCTGACTCCTGCCCGCATATGGCTGCGGGCAGATGTGGCATGGAGAGCCTGGCCATTGCTTTCCACAACAGTCCTGCGAGCAGAAAATGGTCCTGGAGGGTGCTTGGAGGGAGACACATTCCTAGTGAGTCAGAGCCACCTGGTTTGGTGTCTGGTGTCAAGCAGCAGCTCCAGCTGAGCCCTCCTGTGCATGGCACCCCAGGAACGGGCCTGGGTGGGAACACTGCTGAACACCCTGCCAAGGAGGCTGAACCATCGGGGTCTGGGCACGCAGCTCATCTTTCCCCCTCAGTGAGCCTGGGCAGTGAGAATGGTGACCAAGCTTGTTTCCAGAGTATCTCAGGAACACCAGGTGAAGGCAGGAGGATCACAGCTACCCAGGGTGGATGAGGCTCTAGCCAAGAGCCAGCTTCAGAGAGGCTCCTTAGAATGGACACCAGGGCTTGTCCCTCTTTCAAGCCTCCCAGTCCCTTGGGACAGCACACTTCTACATGAGGAAAAATCCCATGAACTAATTCCTCCTCAAACCCTACTCCCCCTTGCAAGTTGTTTCTGGTCTTCTTAGGACAGGCCTGGCAGAGAGGGATCACCTCTGCTGCCCAAGCTGAGAGCACAGCAGGGCTTTGCAGCTCACCAGGAAGGACATCAGACCTAGCGGTCATTCCCATCCCTGGGAGGTGGCTATGCCTGTGGTGGCTCCCCACCATGCTGCAATGCCCACACTGATGCAGGGCCATCCTGAGCTTTTAGCTTTCTTTTCTGACAGCCAGCATGAGGCCCCTGTACCCCCAAACATCCATAAGCAGCACACAGACATTCTCCTCCTCTGCCACCTGAAGAGGGTGAATTTGGGGTAGGGAGTCTCCCAGTTTGCACTGGGCTTTCAGGACACTGTAAGCATTGCCAGGAGCACCAGCCCCACGGTGAGCCCACTGGGAAGCGAGCACCAGTGCTGCTTCCCACTTCCTGTGCAAAGCTGTCAAGTCCAGCACTAACCCTGAGCAGGCACATCTTCCCCCTGCATCACTCACCCAGCTCACTCCTCCTCCCCATATCCCTGAAAAAGCCTGTGCCCTGCTGACCAGAGCATCTCTTTTAATTAAAATGGTTCCCCTGTGATGTGCTGTCTGAATGTCTCTGGTTACCCCTGCGGTGCTCAGGCCAGAGGGACATGGAAGGGCAGAGCATCATATCAACATTTCTCCAAACTGCAGCCAGTTCAGGGAAACTGAAGTCGGAGCAGAGAAAGCAGCTGACAGCTGCACTGCCCCACTGCCAAAGGGCTCTACAGTGAGGGCGAGCTCTGCACCAAGCTCTGACAAACAGGGAGCCTTGTCTGCCCACCCAGGAGAGGGCCCGGGAATGAGAAATGGTCTCTCTCCCTGCAGAAGTGTGCAGAACTGGGAAGACTGTGAATGCTGTGAGCAGTAATGGCAGGGTTAGGGGTCACCAGCTCCCCAGGCATGGCTGATGTACCTGCAGGACAACCAAACTGGTTGCCATGCTTGGCACTTGGTGAGATTTGGAGGTCTTTCTCCAAGGGTCCAAGAGGAGTAAGGATGGGACATCTATTGGGGTTTGTAAAATGGAGAAGGGAGGCAGGTAAGTAAGGATACACAAAGGATCTCCTAAATGGAGACAAGCTTTTCCATGAAGGTTGCAGTGCTTCACCTGAGTACCAGGGTGAGCACCTGGAGCAAGAGCTGCCTGCTCCAAGGTGGCTTGGCTCTTAAAGCCCTCTCAGCAAACATCTCCACCTCCCCCTGCCTCCAGCAAGTTTTCCAGGAATGAGGACAGACCTCAGTTGTCCCTGCAGGAGGGGATGCAGAGGGTTAGTAACTCCCTTGGGATGCCACATGGAGCCATGCCTCCTGCTTCCCCGGGAAAGATGAGTGCTAGCCCTGTCCCCCCAGCTGCTGCTGGAGCTTCCCTGGGCTAGAGTCCTGCAGCATTGTAGCTGCTTCTGATGCCTGAGATAAGCCACAGGGTCAGCCCTGAGCAGTGGGAAGTGCTGGGGTGTTTCAATTCTTGCAGGAGTGGCACAGGCACCTTGACATGCATTGGACATGCACCATACAGGCCACTCTGACCTTCACAGGTGAGCACAGCAAAGAGGCACCTCGTGGTGTTGGTGGGGTGCAGACGACTGGGTTTTACTCCTGCGCAGGCCCTGCAGAGACCTCAACTTTTGTGCTTTAGGAAGTCAAAACTCATCCCCCTGGCAGAGGTGAGCAAAGCTGTGGAAGGGCAGGGGAAAGGCCCTGCCGTGCAATGGAGAGGACCTCTGAGGGGCCTGAAAGCCAAATGGAGGTTCTTGAGGGCCTCTCATCTGTTGAGGCATTATCCTGCTGTCACATGCTGCCCATAGAGCAAACAGTCTTATGTGCTCATGTGAGTCTGGGGCACCAGCTGGCAGAAGGTGAAATTCTTTTTCTCCGGGACATGCTGGGCGGAATCAGTGGGCACCTGTGGAAACTGCCGGGACACGCGTGTGCTGCTCCAGTACAGCACCTAGCGTTTTCCTCCCAGGATGGGGGCGGCCGGAGCCGCTCGCTCTGCGACCTCTCCCCGCTGCCGTCAGCTCTGCTCTGCTCGGAGCCCATCCGGGCGAACCCCTCGCTTCCCCCGGCGGTCCCCCCGGCCCGCGGCCGGCCCCGGCGCCCCGCGTCCCTGCAAGGCGGGCGGCGGCCACACGGTGTCAGGCGGGTGCCGGGCTTCCCGCGGAGCGCCGCCGGCGGGACCGCTCGCTGGCGCCTGGGGAGCCGGCCAGCCCCGCGGCGGGCCTGCGGAGGAGGCCTCGGCCAAGGGCGAGGGCTGGGCGGCTTCGGCTGGAAGCGGTGCCGCTGAGCGCGCCTTTCCGCCGGGCAGGGATGGCTGCTGCTCCTTCTCCCGCAGCTCGTAGGGAGGGAGCTGCGTTTCTCAGGTGCTGGGTGAACTCTGCCCGGTGTTTCGCAGCGGGAGGAGCAGGGGAGGTGGTCTCCAGCCTGGAGCGCCCTGGGTGGGATGAGTTGTGCTGGGCCTCAGCCTCTCTCTGTGAAACGCAGAGGAAGGCTGCCCTGCGAGGGGAACAAAGGGGCTTGGGTAGCGAGAGCCACACTTGCAAGCGGGGAATGTTGGCAACAGGGCTGCCGTTGCTCGGGGAAGAAAGCGCCTAGGCAGGGGCACAGGGAGAGGCTGAGCCCAAGGGGCGGTCAGTTCCCAGCAGGAAAGGGGGATCGGGAGGTTGGTGCTGATGAATGCCCCCTGGAACTGGGGCAGGCACAAGCTGGACCTTGAATCAAGTTCAGTTGCGCCTCTCCCGGCTCTCTGCTTTGTGACTGCACCGGGTGTGGAGGGGAACCCATTTTTCCCGCTGCATTTTCATGGCGGAGGCGGGGGAGCCCGTGCAGAGAGAGGGCAGGCTGGGGAGGATGCATCAGTAAGTGACGTGTGATGCCAGAGCGAGCAGTGGCCCAGCCTCGCTCAGGTGCAGCTCTCCGTGCTGTGCCTCACGTACAGAGATGCTGTCTATCCTCCAGCTATTTACCACCAGCTCATTTTGCAAACGCTGCACTCACAAGATTTTTTTTCCTTCTCTCCCTTCCTCCCTCCCTCTCTCTCTTCCCTGTTGAGGTGCTCAGACAGTGACGCCCATTCAGGTTCAAGCACAAGGTCTCCCACCTGCACATGCATTGCACGCACTGACCCGCCTGCAGGTTGTTCTGTTGGGCCAGACCAAATTCACTCCCTTCCCCTTCTCTCACTCCCCTGGGGTTTTAGTCCTGGCAGAGAGAGCTCTAGTGAACAAAGAGGGAGGCTGGTGGGAGCCGAGATGCTGCCAGGGCAGAGACTCAGCCAGGGAGCCCACTGCTCCTGCTTGTCCACCCATGAGCCCAAAAGAAGGAAGGGAAGCAAGGGAAGGAAGGGAAGGAAGGGCCTGAGAGCTTGGGGAGGGTCCCCTGACGTGGGTGGGTGGGTAGGGGCAACGCCTTATTCCTGTGACTGATAGTAATGGATGTGGAATAAGACCCAACAAGGGATTGCCTCATTGCACACCGAGAATAGAACGCTGTAAGCAGAGGGGGTGGGAGCCCAAACACTCCCCAGTGGGAAACTGGAAAGGGATTGCCAAGGGAAAGGGGCTGCCCCTCAGTGTCTCCTCCTGGAGGGGTCTGCTTGGCCCTGGGAGGGTTTCTTACCGAGCAGGGACAATGGCTGATGGCTAATACCCTTCTGCTGGTAGGCACATGCTACTTTCATCTTTTTTTATTAAAGCCTCAGGCCCATGGCTTATTAGAGTAGAAGCTGGGTTTTTATCTCCCCTATCTCCCCGTGCTGAGAGAGGACTTTGTGGCTTTAAGGAGGTGCTTTAAAAGACGAACTGAGGGTTTTCCTGAGGGTAGGAGACCAGCGAGCAGCGGTAGGTGACCCCTTGTCTCTGCCACCTCGTGATTTCTATCTGCTTGGTCGGCAGCGGTGGGGCTGGCAAGGAGAACCTCCAACTACAGCCAGGGTGGGCTTGAGCCTGGGGTGAAGGGCTGGATGGAGAGGGCCCAGCTCGGCATTCGGGGCAAGGATGGGATCGCCTTTCCACCGCGTGGGAAGTCTGCTGGGGGCTTTGGGAGCGCTGCTGGGATGAGGGCTCTCGGTGGGGCCAGGACCCACGGGCGGGGGTGCGGGGTGCGGGCCGGTGGGCTCGGGGGGCTGCCCGCGGGCCGCGCAGGGCGGCGGGGCTGACGGCCGCACGCTACGGTAGATGGCAGTGCCGCCCGGGTTTTATGAATGGAGGAGGAGGAGGAGGAGGAGGAGGGGAGGCAGATGGATGCGGGGAGGTGGTGATGGAGAAGGAGGGGGGCGGGGGGGGGGAATTTGCTGGCTGGGCTCCGGCCTCCACCGCCGTTCCCCCTCGCCCCTGCGCCAGGCGCCCTCCCCCAGCCATTAGCATAGGCCTGCCCGGGTTTACATGTCGGGCTGCACGTTGCCGCGGCCGGATCCAGCAGCCAGCAGCGCTGGCAGCCGCCCCGAGTCAGCTGCTTCCCAGCGAGGAGCGGCGAGGAGCGGAGCGGGGCGGCGGGGAGGCGGCCCGCAGGCACCGACTTTAAGGTGTCCTCGTCGAGATGCCGGCACCGCCGCTCCCCGCCCGGCACCCCGCCGCACCGGGGTCCCCGCCGGCCCCCCGAGCGGAGCCTGGCTCCGGCCGAGCGGGGCCCGGTAGGTTTTACACCGGGCTGCCCCCGGGACCTTGGGCCTTGGCGTGCCCCAGTGATGCCCTCCGTGCGCCCCTTGGAGAGATTTCGGCAGCCCCAGGGTGGGGGTGCTGGGCCAGTGGGGGGTCTGGGAGCAGGCTGGGCTTTGGGGGGCACAGCTGCCTTTTGCTGTCGACACACAGCCTTCTCCCCACTGCCCGGTTCTATGCCCGCGCTTGCAAGGCCGTGCTGGGGCATCCTCCTCCCCTGCAGCTTTGTTGTGCGCTGGGGGATATTCACAGCCCCGCATCCTGCTCTCCCGTGACCTTCCACTGGCATCAGAGGTCACCTTTGGTGGGGAAAGCCTGGAGAAGAAGCGGAGTAACTCCCTGCCATTTGCTGGCAGAGAAGCTGGGGGTGAGGAGTGTTCCGTGCCTTGAGATAAGGAGAGGAAAAGCCCTTTTTTTTTTTGTTCTGGGGCCTCTGAGGCACCAGTCGGGACTGCATGTGTCAATAGCTTCCAGCTGCAGCTGGGATTTCCCACTATAGGGACTGGGACATTAGCATTGCTGGCACAGCTGTGGGATGGGTGACTGAGGAGCAGAAGTGACTGCACAGCCCCAAAGCTTTCCCTCTGATGCCTGCATGCGTGTAGGTAATTCCTGCAGCGCAGGACGGACATCCCTTGTGGTTCCTAGGAGGCAGTGAGCTGGGGGAACCGTGGCTTTCCCATCCACTCTGCCCACTCTGCCACACAGGGGATAAAATTTCCTCCAGAGGCAGCTTTGGCTGCCTGCATTGGCGAGGCTTGAGTTTCCTTCTGGAGGGTGTTCACGGTGCAGGGATGCTCAGGAAGAGTTTTGGAGGAGACTCCTGAAAGTGGCACTTCTGCGGGAGAGAAGATTTAACATGGCTTTTCCCACCAGCACGTTGATCTGATTCCTGCTGGGGATACCTCCCCTTGTGCCACTCCAATGCCACAGTGCAGGAGAAGGGCCATCCCGAGGCATGGGCTAAGGACCCTGCAGAAAGTCCCAGCCTGGCACTTGGCGTGGCTGGACCCTATTTCTCATCAGTGTCCACGTTACTTGCGGGAGGCTGGTGCTGCAGTACTGACTCCCCCAGTGTGGCCTGCTGTGCCTCAGGGGTGGTATCCTGCAGACCTGGTGATGCCTTTGGCACTGTTCGGGCACCAATTCCTCCTCGCCGGTCCTGTTCCAGCCTGGGTAATTCCATCTGCCTGACCTAAATCCGATAGCGGTTTCAGTGGGATGCAGGATTTTTCATCACCCCTTGCCTGAACCAGTTAGGTTGGATTGCTGTGTGCTGGGAGGTGGTTACTGTGTGCCAGTCTGAAGACTTCCATGCTTCAGCAACATCCTGGATGTTGCAGGATCCTTCATCAGAGGGGAGACAAGTGGGGGACTCTCCAGCTGGTGGGGTGAGGTGCTCCTGGGGCAGGGAGGTGATGCAGGAGGACAGCAGAGCCTGCAATGGCGTGGCTGCTTCTACCTCATGATTGTTAGGAGGTCTTTGCCTGGCCCAGCACCTTGGGGTGCCTCAAGGCCACTGGCAGCACAGACCTTGATGAGGCTCAAGCCCAGGGGGGCCTGGGGCACACCTCTGCATCCCATGGGACTGACTTGAGTAAAGGAAAGTAGCTAAACTTCAGAGCGAGCATGAAGCAGAGCCCAGGCCCTGGGCCCACAGTCTCTCCCCTGCACCCTGTGACCAATGCTGGCTATTGCTGCTCGACTGCCACAGCTCCCCCCGTGCCCTGCACGTTTGCCAAGAACTTGGATGGTCCCTTGCTTGGAAGAGCTGACAATCCAGGGATTTTTGTTTGCATATTAAATCAGCTAAGTATTCAGAACTGGCTCCAGCTACTGCTGCGGGGAAAGCAGCCCCAAGATAATAGTTCTCTGCCAAACCTGCCTGCATTATCTCCGAGGCAGTGGTGCTGCTGCCCTCCAATGCTGCCAGGAGCAGGTGTGTGGCAGGAGTCTGATCCACCAGCCAGCGGAGACTGCAGGGAGAGCACCTGTCTGCAAAGCTGCCAGTGAGCATGCGGGGAGCTCGCCCTGCTACCACCATGTTGAGGGACTTCCAAATGTGTGCCTGGCTCTGTGTCCCCAGGAAGCAGTCAGAAAGGAGTGGGTTATGCCTGCCAACAGCCCCAGGCACAAGGGAGAAGGATGGGGGAGCCAATGTGCAGCCCACCATCCTGTGCCCGGGTCTGTGTGGCTGTGGGAGGGAGAGACCCACTCTGCATCCATGCATAGGGCAGGATGAGATCTCACTGTGTAGGACAGTCACACTCAGGCCATTTGCTGCGTGCCTGGCACTTTGTCTCACCAGTTTTTCCCCATGTGGTTTGCGGGACCTGGAGTTGGTTGGCCTGCTGGGCACAGCACACAGCGTGTCCCTTTTCTATGGCGAGCTAGTCTGGCTCTCCTGGTCCCATTTTGGGAAGCAGGGATCAGGGGAGTACACCCTGCCCGGCACGTAGGCCATCCTTGGGTAATGACTGAGTGTTTGGCCGGTCTGATGCAATGAACTAATTAGGAATTTGCTGTCACCACAGCTGGGCTAACCTGGCTTGTATGCTGCAGCCGGGTGATTCTTGTTCCGTGTGACAGTCCTCCAGCCTCCTCGGGGACCAGGAATAGCAGCAAGGGGATCACATGGCCACTCTGGCTGTCCTCCCTGCACCATGCTGGCCTCCTGGCAGCCACGCGTGCAAGCGTCATGAGGAGGCTTCAGTGGCCGTAGAGGAACGTGCTCCTTCTCACCAGCCCTGGGGACAGGCAGATGACAAGTCTTCTGATGTGCTGGCAGAACACGTGGCCAGGGCACAGCCCTGGCAGGAGGGAGCAGTGGTCATGGCACCCCTCCTCTCGGGGATTTAGCCAAGATAGCCAAGGGCACTGGAGTGACCTGAAGCCTATGGAAATGTCTGCCCTGTAGTTTGCAAAGAGCAGTGCAGAGCAGACCTGTGCTCCTTGCAAGGAGGAAGCATCCCGCTGCCTGGCCAGGCATGGCACTCTGCTTGTGCTGGCCCTGTGCTGGGTACCCAGAAGCTGTGAGGTGGCATAGGCACAACATACAGGGACTCCACAGCCCAAGTCTGTCCTTGGTAATACACTACACAGAGAATCCAGCAATGCCAATAGATAATTTTAGTACCTATCTAGGTGGCACAGGTTGGCCACTGAGCCTTCTGTGCTGATGCTAGCTCAGGGCATCCCAGCATCATGGGGTTTGCCCACAGGGAACCCCTGGAAAGAGCCCACTCCCAGCATGTCCCAAGGGCTGGTGTCTGTGAGTAGACCTGCTGAGAACCATCTTGGTGACCATGAAGGTGGGGGTTCCTGAGGCAGACATGCTGGGGACAAGAAGAAATCAGGTGCAGCTGCTGGAAGAGCCTCTGAGAGAAAAACTGTGGAGCCCACAGAAAAGGAATTAGTGTTGAAGTTCACAGATCATTTGTTTAGATTAAGTAATATGGCTCAAAGCTGCTCAGCTGTGGGGAGCTGGTCACCATGGCAATTACTAGGTGTCTTTTGGTGTTGCTGTTCATGGCACTGGCCAAGTGGCTGGGTGGCAGCTGGGAGAGCTGGCCTCCTCTTCAGCACCACACCTTCTCTCCCTGGTTGCTCGTCATAGCCAGAGAGCTGAGCAAACAGTGGTTTTCCTTCCCAGAAACCGGTGCTCTGGGTGATGCCTTCTCCCAAAAGGCATTATCTGTTGCAGCACTTGTAAGGAGGTTGCAGTGGGGGCATCTGGTGCAAGGACCTGCCAAACTTTCCTGTGGATGTGGATGCTGGAGAGCAGGAGGTGACAGGCAGCCTTGCCCTGACTCTGCCAGGCTGTTGATGGTGGGGTCTCTGCAGTCGTTGGGGCATCAACTCTTCCACCAGCTTCCAAATGCAGAGTTTGGAGAAGCCTGTGGGCAGGGAGTGTGGGCTGCACTCCGCTGGCCCCAATGCCTTGTAGCTGCTTGTGTGCGCCGCTCTGCCGGCTGGGGATGGACATACAAAAAATACCTCAGAGGCATGGAAAAAACCCAATTTATTTCCTGGAAA
The DNA here is from genome assembly GCA_033124195.1 of Coracias cyanogaster. Lineage (NCBI taxonomy): Eukaryota > Metazoa > Chordata > Aves > Coraciiformes > Coraciidae > Coracias > Coracias cyanogaster. Next base: position 26,825 of record JAVSBS010009896.1, on the reverse strand, counting down.
CCTATATAAATAGGAACCATCTTCCAACAAGAAGCCCCGAGTTTGGTTTCCTGATGTAAAGTGGCAGCTACAATGAAGAAAAAGAAAAGAAAAGGCTGGACCACCCACCATCTGGGGAGGGAGCGCCCCAGGCCTCTGGGGCGTTTGGAGGGGGAACCAGCCAGGCCCTGGGGTCTCCACAGGTGGGATGCTTGCTGCCTGCAAATGTGGGGAAGGCTTCCTGCAGCCCTCCCCAAACCCAAGGGAGCCACCTTAAGAGCTCTCCCTCCATAGGACCAAACGGGATCCGCCAGGCGTTTCATATACCATATTCTATAGCCAAGGAAACCTTAACAAAGAGCCGTACGCTCTCACGTTTCGCTTCAGGCTTCTCCCTGCTGCAGCTGGGGCTGAGTTTTTTAAAATCTTTGTGTCATTATTTCATTCCTCTTTTGATTCAGCCATCGAGGGACAAGGAGATGCCAAACGAAAAGAATGGGCATTTAAACAGAACTAGATTGAAGAGGCAGTGTGTGCGCTGAACAACAAGTCTTTTTACATTTCATATGATCTTATACATGGGCTCCATTCAGTATATTTCCCCTCTGTTTCATTTGAATGTACAGAATTAGCCTTTCACATCCTCTGGAATTACGGTTCTTTAACATTTCCATTCTGAGCTGCCTCCATATTTTGGGGGTTGAGAGTCTTATTAGCTCAGCTGGGGAAGCACAGGCTGAGGTCAGAGTCAGTCTTGCAGGCTGGAAATGAGCTTTTTCTTTTTTTGGAAAGTGCAAGATTTGATGCTTGATGACTGTGGTAAAAAAAATATATGAGCATACACAAATATACATATGTGCTGGAGCATGCATGTATCTGGTTTCAGTGTGGGGGGGTCTTTTTCACATTAATCCTTGTGGAGTAATTTCTTCAGATAGAAAAGTGAGCCTCAGTTTTCCAATGTGGGGTGTGCTTTGCAATCACCCGAGGTCGTACGCACGGCTGTGTCCTTGTGCGTGGCTGCTGCCTCATTGTCTTTTTGAAAGACAAATATTGAAAACAAATATTTACTCTGTTATTTACTAAAGCTCCCTGGATACTTGTACAGATTTAGAAGAGTTGGCCCAGAAAACCCAGTTGAACTGAGCTGGGAGTCATAAGAGGAAAACCAGGAGGAACGTGTGTGTGCAGCTAATCCTGCTGAACAGCTCAGGAGCCGGCACTGCTGTCCCGAGCAAGCATGGACTGTGTGGTGGCATTGGTGCATCTTGCAGTCCATGCTGCCTTACCCGAGAGCCCTGCAGAATTCCCATGGCATTACTTATTGCACATGGAAGGAGGCTGGAGTGGGAACGTTTTTTCTTCTGAATCTACCTTTTTTCCTGGCTTTACTTGTCTGCTGGTACATCCAGGCCAGTGTCCTATTTCGGGGTGTCCCACCTTTCCCCAGCATCTATATGCAGGAGGGTTTCTTGTCAGACAGCTGGGAAGTGGAAGTGGTAACAACCTGAAAAGAGGAGAGAGTGGGACCTGACATGTCTGTGCTGGCCTGCATGCTGCAGAGAGGTGCTTCCCTTGGAGGACCCTGAGGCTGTGGATGAAGGGGTCTCCAGGGACCAATGTCCCCGACAAAAATCTCTGCCTCTTCTGCCACTCTTTCTTTGCCATATTTTAAACTTTTTCTATCCATGGCTTCTGTATCATCATTTCCTCAGGCCACCTCACCTGATTGTTGTGGAAATGCGGACAAGATTGCAAACAACAAATATGGGCCCACAGCAGGGCAAGTAAACACAGCAAGGCTGATGGTGGCAGCAAGGCTCCAATTTTCCTCCTCACCTGGCTTGCTGTAAGGAAAGGTGTAGCTTGCCTTACAGAAAGGAGCTTGCCTTAAAGGCAGGAGCACGGACCTGTGGGCTGGAACATCACGCTCTGCAGGTGATCCTGGCCAGCTGACTTCACGTTAATACATGGCATCTGCTGGAGAGGGCTCACCTAGGCCAGGCACAAAACCCAGGTGTCCAGTAGACCACCCCTGAACCACTCAGACACAATCAGGCTGCAGGCTTTCCCAGAGATCCCTTCAATCACAGCCCCCTGCCTTAATTTAACCTGGTTATTTATACCTTTTCCTGTGTGTGTTTAATTATAGCAGAACCTGGCAATACCGCTGTGCTTAACGGTCTGTTGGCGTTTCCATTATGAGCCCAGACTGGAAGGGATTATATAGCCTGAGTGTTTGAACTGAGCCTCAGACAGAGACTTGGCATAGGCTTGCAGCCCAAATACAAAGATTTTCAATTGGCAAATGGCAGTTTTGAAAAGGGAACATTTTTCACATGCTTAGACTCTTCCATTTGCTTCAGCTGCCTTCCTCTGCTTTAAACTTAGCAAGCAAGGAGTCGTAATTCAGCCTGTAACAGCAGTGACTCACATTCGTTGCACAGTGATGCTGTAACCAGCCAAGGCAAGGCCGCCTGCCTTAAGAGGAACTACGATCAGGAAGATGTCCAGGGAAAGTCATCTTTTTCACTCACCGGCGTCATGCCATCTGTGCATCCAAACTGCAGCTGCCATGGCCAGCATGAGTTGTCTGACCACGTCTCAGGCTCTCCAGTGGAGACATCTAATGTGACCAGGATGTCCTAGGCTACATAAACAGCCAGCAGCATTTTTAGGGCATCAGTTGTTTCATCCTCAAATAGGCAAATCAAATAGGTTATCTCAAGTCCTAAAGATGCTTTTTCTCCCCACCAGCTATAAGGGGAGCCTGCAGTAATTAGCTCAGGCAGCAGCGTCCACGCTGGGGATAGTCTGGTGGGACCAGTCCCACTTGGAGGGAGTTTAGAGTAGCTCCCGTGGTAGGATGTGGTGCATACATCTATCTCCACAAGATTTTTCTCTAACAGCATGGAAGGCAGAGTAAGAGCAGGGGAAAAGCTATGTCTTTTTTTAATGCATGGGAATCTTTGGTACAGAAGGATCAAGTGATTTGCTCATGGTCTCACAGCAGGTCAAAGGGAAGCCTTCCTTAGGAGCAAACCTAGATCTATATCACACACCAATGCCTCTGCAATGGGCCTTCCCCCATGTGGATGTGTTAAATAAGCAAGTTGATAAAAACAAGCAAAGTAATATCATGTGCTGGGAGGGGTTGTCAGTCAAGTTGGCCAGGCATCAGCAAAGAAAGCTAGCTAGTGAATTCAAAAGGAGCTTATAGCAAAGATCGTGGGTTGCAAACAGCCTTTCTCTCCAGAAAGCTTGCCTTTGGCTTTGGTGGTAGGTGCTCTGTGTCTGTGTCCCAGGGAGAACTGGTCCATCCATTGCTGTCATCACCAATCTTTTGCCTTCTGGAGCTTGTGTGGAGGTGAATACTAAACCCTGCACTTGGCCAAATGAGAAGCAGCAAACCCCAAAGCTGCTGCATTTGCAGTCTGGCTCCGAGGGGATGCTACGCAATGTCCCCTGGCTGCTGCTTCCCTGGAGCTGGGGCCACACTGTGTTCCCGATCTCAGGGGATGTTGGAGCTGGGTGTGCTTGCCCAGGCTGCGCCAGGTGGCTGCAGACCCCGACCTGTGGAGGGCTGGTGGGGATGGAGCAGAGGAGACAGCTCAGTTCCCACCAAGACTGTCACCATGGGAACTTTAGGGACTGAGGCCATTTATAGCTGGTTGTAAACCCTGACTCTGACAGCAAAGGCTTTCTTTGCCTCTTCCTCTGGGCTTGGCCCTGGCTGTCTCAGAGAAAGCAGGCTCGCATTTTACCTCCGGCTGGCTCTGCACACACATCCCCTGGCACTGAGCGCTGGCCCGCTGCGTGGGAGCTGCTCGTGCCCAGGGAAGCTCCCTGGCCGTCTCTCCCAGAGAAAGTGGAGCAGACACCCGAGGTCACCAAGCACTGCGGGTCTGATGGCTCCGCAGATACCTGTGGATGTGGCGACAGAGAAATGGTGGGTTCATTTTTCTTCTGCGGTGCCGTTGCCCCTTGGAGGAGCTCTCAGATCAGTTTGCAAGGCTAAGGATCTTTGTTAAGGTCTAGCTCCTTTCTGCAGGCTCCTAGCTTTCAGGCTGGAAGGCTCATCTCTTGGCTTGGCCAAAGCTGGCAGTGCTGCAGCGAAGATACAGAGCAACAGCTGTCAGGAGCCAGCCTGTGGAGGAGAAGTTGAGGGCAGAAGGACTTCAGCAGCCAAATCTCATCTAGTCCTTCTTCCAATGCCAAATGCTCCTGTGAAGCCACTTCTGCTGTGAAGTTTTCGAGGACTACCCCAATTTAGACATCTGCCTGGCCCTCCTCTAGAGAGGAGGTTAAAATGCGGAGCTGGTTAAGAATTGCTCCTTCCCCAGCTGCTCCGCTCCAGTCACATTCACAACCTCTTGATGCTGCTCTGTCTACTAGGAGCTGCAGTCCAGGTGGCTTGTGCCCCTCTTGCCCTTTTGCAGGCCCAGCACCCTGGTTGGACTGCCAGTCCCTCTGTGTACCAGGATGCCCTGTTAACAAAATGTGATGGCACGGCCATGGAGCTGGATGGGAGCCTGACATAGTAGAGCAGAGCATGAGAGGGTAGGGAAGAGCCTGGCATGGCAAAGCAGGGCCTGGCAGGGCAGGACAGAGCATGGCAAGGCAGGGCTTAGGAACCAGGAGGCAGCCTTGGTGCTTCAAGGTCAAGGCCTGGGGGAGGGAGAGCATTTGGCCAAACTGTCTGGCTTCCAGGAATTCAGGTTTGTGTTAAAAAGTAAAAGCTCCCTGCAGAATCCAGAACCTGCTGTTAAAACTGGATAAAAGATTCAATACAAAGAAATAGCTCCAACAGATAATCTCCAGCTGCTCCATATAGGAAACATTTAAGTGGAGAGCTGCCCAGAGAGGCTCCCTTTCTTGAAGACACTCACATGCACTAACGCTTTCCACTGCAGATTTCCCCACAGCTTGAGGTCCAGCTCTGCCCATCATGTCTGCCAGGGCCTGTGACCCTATCTGCATGGGAAGACATCTCCTGGCAGAGTGATGCATTCAGAATAGCATGGACCACTGCTTTCTCCATTCTTCTTCTGCTTCACGCTCCCTGATTTCCATCACAGATGAGTCACTGGCTGGCACCCTGGCTGGCAGATAGGCAAGTCACCCCTGTGCTGCTGACACAGCCTGAATGCAAACTTACTGCACTCATCTAGGTACAAAATGAGGAAGAAGAGATGTGTTTCCTGAGAAAATGTGGCAGGGTTTGTCCTGGGTTTCCTGTGGGATTCTGGGGAAAAAATAAAAAGGTATCTCTGCTTTATGAGTATAACTGTAATTTTTTTCTGTGTTGGGTTTTATTTTTTTGTTTTTCAGAAAGTGATAAGGAACTTTTCCTCCTTAAGGGAAAAATAAAGCAAAAGCAGAGACTGGTGGTATTGACTGTTCATCCACGGAGAACAACGGTCCCATGAAAGGCCAGCTAATGTCCATAGAGAGACTGTTTGCGTTGGTGCCTAGAACTAATGAAGTATGACTGTGAAGGGGGCTCTTAATGCTAGTGCAAAGCAAGGCTCACAAGCTTCAAATGTTTGCCTGGATGGTCTCCAAACCTTCTGCCCTCCTTTGGGCTGGAGCTGAGGTCGGAGACCTCGGAGCTGCGAAGATTTCAGTGCGGCTGCTTCCAAGGAAAACCAGAGCATCACAATGAAAATAAATAAACAAATGGCGCTATTCTGAGCCTCAGCCGTATTGGAGGGTTTCATTCACACAGCACCAACAAGGATGTGTCCCTCCCTGTTTGGAAGAAATGCCCCAATTTACAGTTTACTACTTCTGATTAATTCCCTCTGTCTTCAGAGTGTGGAGCCTGCACACCTCTCTGAGAACCTCAGCTCACACTTACAGAGCTCTGCTGATTTCTACTAGCAGGGCAGGACCTTGACATCATGGTACAGGACTGATTCACCTCCTACTAGGATGAGCACTCAGAGTAATATTTTCATGATATGCAGCTTCCCTCCATGCCTTGTGTTAAAGAAACCTCTTTGCAGATGTGATCTTGTCTTGACACCCCCAAATGTCAGATCTTATGCTCCCTGCACACCATTTGGCTGTCACCTCTGCCTGTGATGCTGTCCAAGACCTCTTGGTTTTGCTGGGGCCCTTGCCTCAGTTAGTGCTGGTGATACTCAGCAGCTGGCTGCCCCCCTCCTCCCCTGGTTTCCTCTAGGGCTGCATCATTGTAGGATCCTCTGCATCCTTGTGCTGTGCTCTTGGCTGGTCACAGTTCTTCATGCTGAGTCCTCATAGAAGCTCACCTTCCTTTTCTTGCGTGGATCCAGTACAGTTTCCCTTCAGCCAAATCCTCATCCCAAATCCTCTCTCCTCCCAGCAGTTCCTCTGGTCATGTCTCTTGGTCTGGTTGGCTGCCTTCCCCACCTGCCTGTGCATGTGTTGCTCACACTGACTGGGCCAGGACAAGGTGTGTGAGGGGGCAGGAGCTGCCAGATCTCAGAGAGGGACTGGACTTGTGGTCTGGATCACAGCAATCCACAGCTTTGCTTATCTGGAAATCCTGCTCAGCCCCTGCCTAGAGCGCATCCTGGAAGGGGAAGTTTCAGGGAATTTAGCCAGTGAGCACTATAAGGCTGTCTTAAGGGAGCACATGTGACATGGAATATTTCAAAGACTTGGCTAAGTTTGGTGGCAGCAAAGGTTGCATCTGGACTACACCAAAGGCCTTTCTTGCTTCTCCTTTTGCCAAACTTGCAGTTTGCATGCCAAAAACATGCACCTTTGAGAACTCTTCAAAGAAAAGGTCATCAGATTTCTCTGTAACAAAAGCAGGAGAAACCAAAGCATTTCCCTTTACAAAGTCTCTGGAAGCAGATGAATCACCTTGGCTGAAATTATATATTTTATATCTATATTTGGATAGATAGTTCAGCATTAGGCAGCCAACCAGCAAGACAAAGTTCAACCCAAACAGTTTAAGTATGGCCAAGTTAAAACCGGCTGAAAACCAGTGCTTGGCATGGAAAAGAGTGACAGCATGTCCATAGCACTTGGCAGGAGTGGACCTACCTGCAATGCCTGTCCCTTGTATCTCTGCTTTCACAGAGCTTCTGGAGTGGAGATAATGTTTGGTTGGGATGAAGGAAGTGTGAGGAAGCCCTAAAACTTCCATCCTTTTCTGTTTTCACTTTATTTCTCCCCCAGGCCAGAATGACAGTGCCCAATCTTTAATCTGTGAGGAGTACATAGGCTCCAGCCTTGGTCTGGAGATGGAGCTTGGGGTGGACAGGCTATGGTTGCTTATACACAGGACATCTGGTCAGCTTGTACTAGTTCCTTCCAGCTACCTCAAACTTGCACCCCATGACAGCTCTGGATGGTGGTGTATCCTGCAACAAATCCTGCACCAGGGGGAGGTTATGTGGTCCTCACAGCAGGGTGAGGAGGGGAGAAGAGAGGAAAGCCAGGCACCACAGACTGATGCACTGGAAAGTGCAGCTGAGCAAGAAGAGCTTGCAGAAAATAAGGGCTCCAGGGGCAGGCAGGACTGGGCGAGGCTGTACCACTGGTCAGGTCTGTACAATATCCTCTCCTATTTTTCTGCAGCGTGATGAAACGGTGTGGTTCACTGGCCTCCCTCCTGGTGCTCTGCAGCAGGTCTGTGTTCTGTCAAGCTGGGGCGTCAGCATCCCAAATAAAAGTGATGCTGCCCAGCACTGGGAGGAACTTGTACTGTAAGGAGAACGGCACTGGGATGTATCGCTGGGCCATAGCAAATGGCACAGAGCTGCACTACAGAGGGTGGAAGAAGCCTGAAGTCCCTGGCTAGCACCACCTGCTGCAGCAGTGTATGCTGAGAGCTGGGTGTGGAAGCTGCATCAGCGCAGGACCCTTTTCCCTCCTCTCTTTCCTGTATTGCTGCTGTGCCTTGGCATGGGCAACTGCCACCACAGATGAGGAAGGCAAGAACCTGGCCCAGCTGTGATGGTTGCTGTGGTGGGTGCAGGCAGGGCTAGGGAGACCTTTGCAAAGAAGCTGTGTGTCCTCAGAGGTGCTGGTTTTGTTCTGCTGACAGAAACTCCTGCAAGCCTGCTTTTTTCTCTTGGGGACACTAAACAGCCTCTGACCAAGGAGAATCTGGCAGCCATCGCAGGCCTCACTGCATTGCTCAAGTGTTTTGGGAAAGGGAGAGAATACCCTGAGAGCAGGGGCTCATGGTGCACCAGCTGCAGTCTTCACGACAGCCTTCTTGCTCCCTCCTCTCTGCCATGGGAAGGGCTCTCCGCACCTTGTTGGTGCTCAGCTAGTGGGAAGCCGCACCTCCTCTTCTGCCCATCTGCTAGGTCTGTCGCACCAGGCACTCTCTCCTATTTAGGCACCTCTTGCCCATGGTGGCATGGACAATTTGACGCGGGAAGAAGGGAGGAGAGACATGTCAGGCCCTGGACTCAGATCCACAGAAGGTAACGTAGTGCTTTACATCTGTCTGCCACCAAGATGCATTGAGCAGTCTCTGAGGTCAAGAGAGTTTGCCCATCCTTGACTTGGGTGGCCAGTGGGTGCTCCGCACGGCTCTAGCATTGCAGTGTCTCCTGCCAGCCTCAGTCATCTGCTGATGTTCTTCAGTCTGACACTGATGGTGGCTGGGGTATGTGAGTCACCGGCCTCTGCTGGCCTTCATCCACGCGCTCCATTTGGTGCTGCTTTGTGTGTGTGAGAGCACGCTCCCTCTCCCAGCTGTGCGTGCCGGCCTGCCAGCGCGCGGCTGATCGACTTTGCAGCTGTGCTGGGCTTTGCCTCTCTTCTAGCGCTGAGAGTCTCGTTCATGGATTAGGGGGAAAAAAGGAGGAGGAAGAGGAGGAGGAAGGGAAAATGAAAAATTAATTCATAAACCAACAGAGGGAGAGGTGCCTAGTAGAAGGGGGTGTCCGCTTTCAGAGCTGTTTTCCCCCTGGCGGAATAGTGAGCCATCATCCCCATTGTGCCTTCACCACCAGCAAGCAGAAGATGCGACCTCCCCACACCTTCCTGGAAGATGAAACAGGGTCCCTGTTGGAAGTCCCCCTGCTTTGCTCAAGGGCTGCTAGCTCCTCTGGGCACCACACTGATGCCTGAGAAAAAACAAGCCACCATCTCATGGCTTTGCACCCAGTTCTGTTGCTTCTGGGGCTGCTTCTGCTCTTTCCATGTGGTTAAGGGGGCCACCCATCCTGCAGGTAGATGGACTGGACCTTCTCATTAGGCACCATCAGCTCTTGACCACAGTGTACAACCCATAGAGCACAGAGGTGGAGAATACAGAGCTGGACAGCCCCTCCAGTGGGAGCTGGCTGGCAGCTGCAGAGCTAGGACACACAACCTCGCAATCCTACGCCCGACAGCCTTCTTCATTGCAATAGGTGCACAGGAGGTTTCCAGCCGTGGCACCTTGCAGGGGAATCATAAGACATCCCAATGGGGAGAGTCCCACGTGTCAGGAGGTGTTTGGAGGTAAGTTCTGCTCTTTGCAAAAGGTGGGGGAGGGCCTCAGGGTGGACTGCTCAGATCCTGATTCCTGTGGCATCCTGTGGAAAGCATAACCCCCGGAGGGTCTTGTGGGCCAGGGGATGAACTGAGACACATTTCTGAGAGCTTGAGTGCCATCCTTCTCTCTCCACTGGGGTGCTGCAGATGTGGGTGGATCAGTCTGAAGCTTTCCTCTGGGTACCACAGAAGGCTTTGCCAAATGATCTGTGCCCCACAAAAACCTGCCATGGGTCATGGCACCCATCACATGGGGTCTTCTGAGGATGAGTAGGACTATGAGAAAAGGAGTGGACCAGCCAAAATGATATGGGTTGTGCTGCACAATCTCTTGCTTCCCTGTGTTTTATGGTCCACAGATTTGATGAAGACCCCACAGGCTTCAAAATACTGTCCACCCTCCCAAGCCTTTCCTGTAGCAGGCTTAGTTTCTGAAAGGGACCATTTGGATTTCCCATCACTCAGTCCTGTTAATCCTGTCTTTTCCCAGGAACAGTAATGGCCTAAAGCTTGATTGTGCTTTAGCTGGCATGGATGCAGATTTGTGGACTTCAAGGGTTGCCCACCTGTGGGACACCTGTGCAAACGAGATTAGACAAGGCCCTGGGGATGCAGGTCAAATCAGGACAAAGCAGTGGCTTCCCGGTGAGAGGCTGGGAGGGCTGTAACTTCCTCAGCAGCTGTGAGCCTGCAGAAATGATGGGGAAGGTGCTTAAGGGGTCTGGGCCAGTGTTTAAGCAGCCTGGAGCGGAACCAGGCTTACTTTACAGTTTATAGCTGAGGTGTGTGCTGCAGAGAGCAGAAGGTATTTTCCCAGTCTTTCTGGCGTTCCCCACTCACAGCTGGAGAAATGCTTTGGATGTGAGCGTCTCTGAGTGAGATGTTAAACCCATGTGCTCTATGAGCTGTGCTGGGCAGGGGCTCGGGCACAAGAGAGCAGTGGCTGCAGCAAAGACCCCTGCACTTTTCACCAGGGTGCCCAGAAGTGGAGGGGAAGGACCTCTTGTGCCGAGGTCCCCAGGCTAAACCCCCACCCCCAACCCGACCTTGCTCATCTTGTAGTCCATGGACTTTCCCCAGCTTGCAAAGACCAGGGGTGATTGTGGCAGACCTCTAGCCAGGGACTTTGCCTCCTAGTCTAGGTGTGGGAGGCAAGGGGGTGCCACTTTTAGGTATAAGGCTCTCCCTGCCCTGGTGAGGCTGGCATGTAGGGTGGCCCCCACCCTAGTGCTGGGTGCAGGCAAGGACGAGTGGGTTTTTATTGCTCACAGCCTGTCTTGCTGCGGTGTGGAGTAGGGAGAGGAGCATGGACTCCATGGCACCATCCTGGGAGCAAGGATCTGGGTGAAGGAGGGGTAGCTGCTGTGTCGGTGGGGATGTTGGGAGTGGGGAAGGAGGGGTTGGAGAGAGGGGATCCCCAGCCTCTGAGGTGCTCAGCTCCAGAGGGGGATGCTGAGTGTCTCACAGCATAAGCCCTCAAAATCCCAGGGGAGCTTCAGTTCCCCTCGACTGCTGCATCCTCTGCCATTGTTCTAGAAGCAGCAGTCCGGGGGTGCCTCTGATAGGGACCCTGGGCAGGAGCCCCCTACTTCTCCTGCCCTAGCAGATATGGCTGCCGGGGGGGGTGCAGGAGAAGGCTGCAAGCTGGGATGAGGGGTGGGGGCAGCAGCCACCAGAGGCGGCTGGGCAGGAGGCCCAGGGCGAGGGCCGGGGCACAGGGGCAGGTGGCTGCCTCAGCAGCTTGGCATCACCCTGGTGTGCACAGAGCCCAGGGCTGCAGTCACTGGAAGGGACGGGAACGTCGCAGCCTTCATCTCAACACCCCCTCACCGCTGTTCAGAGGGAGGCAGGGGGGCGGGAAATTTGTCCTCACCGCCCCCTGCCCCTCTTTTGAGGGGTGAGAGAGCGCGGGGTGGAAGCCCACAGGGAGGGGGCTCAGCTGGGACCCCCGCGCGAGCAGCAGGACAGGGCGCTGGGCAGCGAGAGGGGCCTCCTGCAGCCCCCGGTGCCGGCGGGGCAGGCAGCAGCGGGAGCCCCCGGGCAGCCCCTCCTGGCTCATCCCTCGGGCTCCCTCCCGTGGGGCAGGGCCGAGAACGGGGCAGGGCGGCGGGGGCCCAGCCTTGGCCCCGGTCCGGCGTGGGCGCGGGAGGCCCGCTCCTCCCGCCGCGGGCCGTCGGCCGCCCCTCCTCCCCGCCGCGCCGCCGGCTCCCGGCGCTCCCCGCCCGCCCTGCAGACTCCCGGCCTTGCACGTAGCGAATGGAGGCGGTTTCCTCCTTCGCGGCAGCACATGGAAAGTATTGAGACGTGTGTGGTTTGGGTTGGTTGGTTGGCTGGTTTGTTTTTTTTTTTTTCCCCCTTTTCTTTTCTCTTCCCTTCTCTCCTTCTCTTTTCCTGCCCGACGCGCTGGCAGCGTGCTGTCGGACGCGGTGCTGGATCTCCCACTCTTCCCCGCTCGTCTGCATCTGCTCCTGGTCATCCTGCGCCGTGCTGAATGCCAGGAAATGAGGGAATCGGTCAGCTAGCGCAGCCGGGCTGGCCTGAAAGGAAGGGAGCGGGGACGTTGGGGGGAGATTGGGAAGCAGGGGGGGAAGAAGGGAGTTTTGGGGATCTATGGCGTGGCTGAGATACCTTGCACAGATTCTCTCCCAGTGGGAAGAGCTGTGGGGGTCTCCTGTGTCACTCACCTCCAGGTCGGTGTCTTTGGGGTCAGTTTACCCACAGAGGCAACAACAGGGATACTTATTCTTTCACTTTTCCAATGGAATATTAGTTCCCAACAACCAAGGAAGGTGAAACCGCCAGGCAAACCTTTACCCTTTGCTCATCCTGCTCACCACCTGGGGCCAGAACACAAATACACTGTGTGTAATGTTTGTGTGAGATGCCCATCAGCTGGTGGGACTCAGTTGGCCAAGGAAACCTTGTACTGATGGGGAGGGGGTCTCTTTAAATACCCAACGCTTGGTGTGTCTGCCCTGATGAGGAAAACAAAATGTAAGGGACCCAGCAAGGTGCTACAGGTCTTTAACTGAGTGTGGCAACCAGCTTAGCTTGTGGGCTGCATTACGAGGACTACTGCCATCATTGTTGTCTTGGAACAGAGTCATTGTTCCTACAGACTGGCCACAGCACCACGGAAGTGAGAACTGGGGCACCTGCAGCCAGCTCCTCAGCCAAAGCAAGGGCAGGCAACAAGGTAGTGTGAAGGGGCAGGACCTGTGCAGGGCACTGGGGGTAGAGCCCAAGGGCTGTTTGTGTGAGGGGATGACTTTGCTCTAGGAAAGGACAGCAGCTGGTTAGGTATAGAACATATATAGACACCTCTAAGCTAGCCGTGCCAATAGTTAGTCACCATGTGCCAGGTGCCATGCTGAGGGTAAATGACTCATATTGAAGTCTGTGGGACCAGAGCTTCGTTGCTCCTGGCACTCAAGCCAGCTACATTTAATGCTAGGTTGGGTACATACTTAGGGACTGGTAGAGAGTCCTTTGTAGCAGGCTGTGCCATTTGCAAGGACAGCACATATGCTCTCTGGAACAAACATCCTATGAGCCCAAGAGCTGCCCCCTCCATCAGTACCGTGCTGTGTGTTTGAGGGAGATACTGGCTCAGTCAAAACTGGGGTTTGGACTCAATGATCTCCAGAGGTCGCTTCCAACCCCTAATATTCTATGATTCTATGATTTGCCATAAATTTTTACACAGAGTGGGAAGTAGAAGGGAATTTTTGCACTGGACAACTCACTGGATTGTCTCAGTCCCTGTGCCTTGTCTTCACTCCTTGTATCGCACACCATCCGGGCTGTCTGCTGGGCCGTGCTAAGTCCACATGCAGAAGTCACTGAGGGGCAAGGGGCATGCCGTGAACAGGGTGTTTTAGGGCACATTCACAAGATGAGTGCCTGAGCTGCTGCTATGTTTTATTAGCCAGCATGTCAAAGAGCTCCTCCATTTCTACTGATCTGAGTCAGGCAGGTTGGAGTGAATCCCTTTACCCAGGTGCTGCTGCTGCTGGTTCCTCTTGCATGAGCGCCAGAGCAGCATTTCAGTAGAGGAGGTGTCGGCCTTTCTCTCCACCTGACTGTCTGGTGTGTGTCCTGTGGACAGTTTCCTTCCTCTAAGTAAGCACCCATCTGACTCATGTTTGAATCCCTTCCCTGCTTACTTCTCCAGGAGCTCACTACACACAGGAATTGCTGTGTGTGTGCAGACCTTGTGCTGTGCCGTGCCTCAGAGCACACTCCCTGTCCTCCCACGAGCTGCTCTCCCTGAGCTGGTTACAAGCTTTCTCTCTTCCTTGGGGTATTTTACATCCAAGACTGATCTTTTGTCTCCCAGGATTTTAACACTGTTCAAGTTCTTAAGATCTGAGGCCTCTTCTTCTGCAAGCTGCAGTCCCAGTGTAGTTGGTGCTTGCAGAAATGTGTAGGCATGCAGAGCATGAGGTGTTTCAGAAAGATGTGGGGCTCTTTAGCCAGAAGACATTGGTGGTGTACCACCTTCTTATTGTTTTGGTACTGACATAACCACTCAGTGGGATGCTAGGAGGATGAACACAGGGTGCTGTCTGCTAAGCAAGCTGCATGGCACTTACAAGGCAGATGGATTTTGCTCTCAGAGTGTGTGGGAGATCTTTGGGCAGTGCTATGGTACGGGGTTTTCTTTGTTTCCAGCTCCTCAGTAGCATACCCAGATGGAGTAACCTGGGGTGGGCTGATCTGAACAATCATTGATGGACTCAGCTCTTGGTGGCCAATGGTGGAAGAGGCATCTGTGGGGTGACGGGAGATGTAGCCCATCAGGAGCCAGGGGAGGGCCCAGGAAATGGGGCTAGCCTGGGGAGGTACTCTACATCACAGGAAGTCTGGGCTGGGTTCCCGCACCCCTCACCACCTCCACTGCCGCAGGCACACAGTCTTATTCTGGCACCCACGTGTCAGCTCTGCTGGGAAGTACTGAAGTGGGACTAAAGGAGGGAGGAAGCTTCCCTCAGTGTGGCCCTGGCAGTCAGTGGAGCAAACCTGCCCAACTTGCAAGCATCTTTGTCCCTCAGGATGCGACTGCAGGCCTGTCCCAACATCCGGCATTCAAAACCACTGCTTGGTCCTTGGGGTCCCTCTTTGCTTTGCTCTCCGTCTGACAAGGGCTGATCCCCGTCCTCTGCCCTCTGTATCGCTGCCTGAGACCCCACCATCACCTGGGCCCTCAGCGACTACTATCCTGCTCCTGGAAGCTAAGCAGCACTGTCTCAGCACCCCTGTGTCTCCTGGCTCTGCTCAGTCCCATTAGCCAATGAGCTGCATCCCTCATGGTTGCCTGCAAGGGGCTGGCACCAGCTTGAAGCAGGCAAGACTCACAAGTGGGTGGCGGTCACCCTCCTGCCTGGCTTGCCCCACAGCTCTGCCCTGCCTGCCAGGCTCAGGACTGAGCACCCAGCCCAGTGGGGCTGGAGGCAGCCAGGGTGCAGAAGTGGGAACGTACTGCCTGGGATTCCTAGGCAAGCCTTCGTCAGAGCCCTGCTACTGTACGTGCAGCCTGGCACTGAGATGGGGTGTGAGCCTCCTGAAAGGCAGGGAGGGAGAATGGTGGTAAACAAGCCTGGGTAATTAATTCCCACTCCTGATGCATGTTTGCGCTCCAAAATGTGTGTGTTGGCATGATCCTGGGCAGGGCTTGGCCCCACATCCAACAGACAACTTCTTTTATCTCAGTTATTTCATCAAATCTTTTAATTGTATCTATCTCAAGCCCTGGGCTCAGGATGGAGATTTCACATCAAACAGTGATGGCTCATAAAGTGGATCCTAGCTGGGCACTGAGCTCAGCTCTGAGGTTGCAAAGAGGAGTAAGAGACCTCCCAGACTGTGATTTGATCCAAGGCTCTCTGCAAACACCCTCCTCACCCTGCTGGGGCAGATGGGGTCTGCAGAAGGCTGTCAAACCCTGCATTTGGCAGGCTAGGCAGGGAAGGAATTTCCCAAACCGATGACCTCTGCTAAGGGATCTCCCAGCCCTGCCTGCCACAGTCAGGAAAAAATGGCCGCCTGAAGCTTGGAAGCATGTTACATCTGCAGTGGTTTGAATCTGGGAGCAAGTAATTTCTGTAAAATTCTTGTCTAGAAATCAAGCAGTGAGGCTTATCCCAAAATGTATAGGCTTACTGCCAAACCTCCTAGTGTAGCACTGTCACAAGGGTATTATATACATTGTCCCTCTTGCAGGAGCTGGCTGTCCAGGTCTAGGAGGCTCTCAAGGCTTCCAGTCTGTCCTGCACATGCCCTGCAGACAACTCATTAATTTCCATTCCACAGCCCAATCTCCTCTTCCACTGACACAATTACTTAAAAGTTTCTTCACAGCCCTCCAGGCATCCCACCCTCTGGCTGGCTTCCCTTTTCACAGCTCTCTCCAGCTCATCTCCACAGGACTTTGCCCTGAGCCTGCCTTCAGAAGAGCTTCGTTGCTGGGACCCAGGGTGGAGACATACAGGAAGATATTTGAGGGTCTTCTTGGCCTTGTAGCCCAGACCTGTAGCTTCAGGCAAAGATGTCAGAAGCCCCTAAACGAGGCATGGGGGAAAGT
Organism: Coracias cyanogaster; assembly: GCA_033124195.1. Lineage (NCBI taxonomy): Eukaryota > Metazoa > Chordata > Aves > Coraciiformes > Coraciidae > Coracias > Coracias cyanogaster. The sequence goes on along the minus strand of JAVSBS010009896.1, from coordinate 10,768 downwards.
GGAGGCAATGCCTTGTTCCCAGGAGAAAACAGTTCCTGTCTGTGCTTAGAAAGGGTAGCATCTCAGAGGCCCTCCCAGGGCTGCTTTGGAGAAGAGGCTTCAGGCCAACGAGTCAGGTCCGCAAGCACAGGCTTGCTTCTCTTCTGGAGTGCTTGTCTCTTGGTGGCATGGATAATAATAAAAGGCTTTGCTGCCTTTGGTGTCCTGCACCCCTGGGCCACACCTTGTGTCTGGGGTGCAGGAGCTGATGGGCCATTTTTGACCAAGCACTCCTCATGCAAGCAGAGTCTCTGGAGTGCTGCTGGGTCCTAGCTGCAAAACTACAGAAGAGGCTCCTTTGCAAGGATGTACATCTCCCAGAGCAGACAGCTGAGCAGCAGCCCTGGCCACCAGCCATCAGGGAGATGGGGAGCACCAGGGAGAGAATCCAGTGGGGCAAGTCCCCATCTGGGTTAAAGCAAGTGGCCAGGCTCCCTGCTCCCTCCAGCACCACGGTGAAAATGGTTTGGAGGAGGTGTGTGGGAAGTCTCTCCCAGGCACAAGTGAGTGAGAAGGGAGGGAGCATGCAGGCACTTGTTGGGAAAGCAGGCAAGCAGGCAGTATTGATTGCCTGGCAGGGCCAGCAGAGCGGTGGCAGGACTTGCTCTCTCCCAGGAGCATAGGAAGGTGGGGAGGGACCACATGGATGCTGGAAGTGGAGCTGCTGTGTGTGATTGTTGGGGAAGAAGGTTGGTGTCTGGCAGAGCTGTAACAGCTCGCTTTCATGAGATGTCCCACAGGACGTCTATGGCTGTCCCATAGACTCATAAATCACCGCTCAGCTGGCCAGTGCTTGAATTGCTCCAACAGTGCAGCAATATTCTGCAGACCTTCGTCTCTTCCCTACCCAAACAGGGGCCATTCTCTTCCCCCAGCTGCCCTGCCCACACTTGCTGAAGTAGAACCCAGCCCTTTAATTCCAATCACAAATTCTGGAAATGATTAGCAGGCTGTCATCACTCAGCTCCACCGGATATCGAGCATGGGGCATTTCCGTGCCCTGTAACTGATGGTGTGCAGAGCTGCCTGGCTCTGTGGCGGGCAGGGGAGAAGCAAGGGAGAGGTGGGTGTAGTGCTCCCTTCGCCTCCTCTCCCACTGCCCAGCTGGGAAAAATTGCTGGACCAAAAAGCAGGGTGAAGAATAAATTCATTCATGGCTAAAGGTAAGGACAAGGCAAAAGGGTTCATCAAAGAACTGGGCTGTTCCTGTCTGGGAAAATAAGTGGAAAATATTGCGGTTGGGGTGGGGGAGACAATGCTGAGGCAGCCCCCTTCACTGATGCGCAGAACTGCACTGTGTGTGACTGCTGTCGCATCCCCCAAGGGGCCTGGGAACTCGGCGGCCCGCTCATCCCCTGTCCCTTCCCGGGTACCCAGAGGCAGCTGCCAGCTCCTGCCTGATGGAGAGGATGTCAGCATCGCACCCGCAGCCTCCTTGCCGTCACCCCGCAGCCTTTGTTTCCCCCTCTGCCTGCCCCTTTCCCAGGGCGCTCTCTGGCTCCTGGGAGCTGCCTGTTTGCCAGCTGCCTAGCGAGAGCCACTATCTGCCCCGTGTGAATGCTGTGCATCCATCCAGCAGCCTCCCAGCCCTCCACTGAAACGCCTCATTGTGCAGCTGGCCGGACTACGTGAGCCTGGCTACGTGGAGCCTGTTTTGCTTTGAAGCTAACTCTTCCTTTTGAGTCAACAGAGCTCTGTGGTGCAATTGTAAAATTTCCCTTTGCTGGCCAACCTCCTGATGTTAACAAAAGCTCCCTGCCATGTAAGCAGGGCAGATGCTGCGGGATGCTGTCTGCACGCTCACGTAACCTCCTCATGCTGTGTGAGGTGCTGGACTTGTACCTGCAGGCTCCTGAGCTGGGCAGAGAAGTTTGAGCCACCTGCCCCCTGGCCAAGGCAGAGGCACCACTTCCCGCGTCCTTTCGCCAGTGACCTCAGATAAGTTGCTCACTTCCTTTTGGATAAGCTGGCTCTGCTGAAATCCTGTCTGAAACGGTCTCAAATGTGGTAGTAATTATCTTACAAAGAGGTGAGGCTCCAGATGACTAGGGAAAAAAGGCAGAGGGATAGTACCTGTTCTTAAAGGAGTAAAGGAAATGGAGCCATGGAACAGCAGACCTACCAGGGTGTCTTCAGCACCGGCAAGGGCCCTGGAACAGACACCCTATTTGTCAGAGTGACCAAGATAGCAAAGTGAGACGTAAGAGCCAACATGGATTTGGTAATGGCCTAATTTCCTTCTAAAACAAGGTTGGAGGTGTAGAGGCTGTAGGAGATAGGGAATATGTGTCCTGGCTCTAACGCTGTGGGCTGCTTGCATGATAGCCTGGATGTTGATTTCAAAGATGCATATTACATTTGCTGCCCACGATTGGCCATGTTGTGGTTGCAGGCACTTTGGAGATCAGGATGGGAGTTCAGGCAGGTTGTGACATTCATGAAACGGATATAAACAGGATGCAATTCATAAGGGCAAATGCAAGCCACAGCAGGATAATTTGCTGTATGCATATATAAGGGGGCAGCAAGGCCTTCAGAAAAGGACATGAGTGTCATTGTGGTGACGGATGTCATTACAGAGCAGCTTGACAACATACAGATGTGAAGAAAAACAAACATCTCTACTAGGCTATATAAACGAGAGTGCCACAAGCACCCTGTGTGCTGCAATCATTCCAATTTATGCAGCGTTAGGAAAGCCTCATACTTTCTGGATATATCCAGTTTTGGGCAATGGTGTTCAAGAAAGGCTTACACCTATTAGAGCCCATGGAGGATGATCAGCAGCCTTGTAACCATGACCTATGAGTAAAGGTTGACAGAGCTGCATTTGTTTCATCTGCTTGAGAGGAGAGGGAAAACATGACAGCTTTCACATTTGTAAAAGTGTCTGAATAAGGAACAGAATGGATTGTTTTCCGTCTCCAGGAGACATAAGGTTAGAGATCCAGAAAACCTTTTTAGCTTCTTAAGCCCTTAAGGACTCCTGTCCTCTTAAGACAGAATGCTTTGCAAAGACCACACAATCTGCTTCTCTACAAGTTTCCAAAACCTGGGTGCTACAAATACATGTCGGACCCAGCTAGATAGCAGTATCTCGCCCTTGCAGAGATATGTTTTTAGTCATGCACCTGGTAAGGTGCAGCTGTGCAGTTCCAGGAGTGAGTTGGTCTTTGCAGGCTGACAAGAAGGGCACTGCTGAGAATCAGTGAACAGTGATTCTTCTCATATTGCTGGACACTACACCATATTCCCTGTTTCAAAAAGTAGTAGCCTTGCAGGATACATGGAACAACACTAGCGAGCTGTCAGTTGCCCAGATGAAGCTTAACCCACTGTTCAGACAACCCTGCCCTTCAGCTGCTGGAGGACAGCAGGCTGCTCTCACTTATTCCTGAGAAATGCAGCAGTTTCGTGGCACTGTGCAGGCTCGTAACTCTGCAGAACTGGGGGCCAACCAGAAAGGCTCATTACTTCATTCCCATCTACAACAATCAGATGAGAAGACTTCTTGAAAGAGCCCCTCATCCAATGCTGGCTAGAGAACAAGTAAAGATTTTGAGAAGTGATGGATGAAGCCTACGCTTTGTTGTGGCTGAAGTTAAACGACTGGTCCAGGGTAAGCTGCAAGCATGGAGTAAACATCAGTCCTTGAATGAGCTTTCATGATGGCAGGAGAAACAGGGCGTAGTCTCCACTAGACCTCACAACAGTCCTTTAGGAGGAGAACACACTGAAGCTGGTGAATCCTCCAGGGGATCAGTGGGAAAGCCTACAGTAGTCTTTCAGAGTCATTCCAGGCTTCTGCAGAAGACTCTTCAGAGCAGACTTGAGCTACCTTCCTTTTCATGAAGACCTAGTGCCATCATCTATATGGGAAATCCTCTTACAGCAGTGTTGGTTCAGCTCCATGCTGAAGTGTACAAACTGCCCCTGCAAACTCAAATGTTCTGTGAAGGTTGGCTCAAGCAAATGGGTGCCTCTGCCAGAGGGCAAACATGTTCACAGAGGCTGGCTGGAGGCTGCATGGAAAAACTAGACCCCAAGCCTTGTTGACATGGAAAAGCCAACCTACTGCAGACACTGAAGGAGGCATTGGCAATGAAAGGGCTGATCGTTGCCTGGATTACAACACTGAGATGAGAGAGGCCACTGTGGTATAAACATCTGTCAAGAGCAGATGAGGGCTGGAGCAGAGACATTCCCCACAGGTTTATATGATTTTCAAGGACCTGAGGCCAATGATCCATTTTCTGCTCCTTGGTGATTTCACAGATGAGTGACCTCAGTGATGTAATGACCCATTAATAAATAATTCTTCCAAACTCTTTGGCTGAATTGTCCCTGTGTAATGGTGCAGGATGAAACCAAGGGGAATAGCTCCCTCCAAGACTTCATATGGCAGATCAAGAGCATTTGATAAGACTATTCTGCAAGGAGTACAAAATCCCCTGTGCTTGGAAGGGTGGAGAAAGGGGTCATAGCTTGAATCTTGGAAAGTACCTTCTCTGGCTGTCCTGCTCAGTCAAGATAAAACTGCCCCAGCAGCTGGTGCAGTTCTGCTGGATTAAGAGGTACGTGGCCATCCCAGTAACCCTCAGAAGCTACAACTGACCCTCCAGACATTCCCAACTTTCATTGGAAACCAAAGGAGATTGTGTCTACACTATTGATTTCTGCCAGCCAGCACAGCTTTGCTGCTTGAGGGTGCGAAGCAGGGAGATCAGCCACACTAGCCAAACACCTAATAACATCTCATTTTGGTATCTGGCAAGTTTGTTCCAGGGGCTGAGCTTGGAGTAGTACCATGACCTCCTCCCCTCCACATCTGACTGCGGTGCTCAGGAGAGTGAGTCATCCGTTTTTCATGTGGAGCTCCTCGCTGTTCCAAGGGAAAAGGCCATGCTTCCGGCATCCCTTGGCATGTGGGTTTCCATTCATCTGCTGATGGCTAGGCAACATGCCATCTCCAAGACAAAATGGCTCCTGCTTAATTCCTCTGCTATTAGTGTATCCCTTAGGATGTTGCTAAATTTCTCCAAGATCTCCAAATCTTTTGGACAGTCTGTCTGAGTGGAGAGAGCTCAGTGTCTGGAGATTTTGGTGTCAATCCCTTAGCGTGCTGTGGCCAAGTCAGAAAGGCTGCCTCTTCTTTTCCCTTGATTTCTGCAAGTGCTGCACAGAGCAGGAGTGGATGGGACCTTTTGCTGCTGCAGCTCCGTGTTTTCAGGCAGCAGCAGTGCATCTGTCCCTGCAGTTTGCAACAGGCTCTGTTAGCAGGAGACCCTTGGCAAAAGGTTAGGGAACACAGTATCCCCTCTTGGTAGGGGAAATATTAGATGAATAAATATCCCAAGGCAGGCCAACCAAATCAGGCCCTCGTGGTTGGGAGAAGTCAACCAAAGCAGACCGGATGGTCATCAAGTGGTCCCCTTACTTTGGGGAGCACATAACACATGGCTTCTTGGTGGGATCAACTTGCTTTCTCCTTGGTGTGGACAAAACTCTCCTGTTTCACAGGAGATGGTAATCAAGCCCTGGACCTCATCCCCTGGCTTCAGGGCACACAGTTGCAAAGCTCCTCTGATCAGTGGGAGGAAGGGCCTCCACCCTCTTTATGGCTGCCCTGTAATGAGCCCCAGCTGTAAGCCTCTCCCTTCCGTGCCTGGAAGCCCAGGCTGGCCTTGTGGGGTGGGGCATGGTCTGTTTAACCCACTTCCTGGGCAAATGGATGGACAGACGGATGGACACATGCTCCCAGTTGCTGTTGAAGCACTGGGAGCCTCTCTCTTCTGAGCTGGCTTTCTGGATGCCAGAAAGGTGCAAAAAAGCTGGGGTACAGAGGCATGTGGGTTCGTGTGGCAGGTGGAACAGTGCTGGTTTTTCTCACTCCCCACTCAAAGGCACACTAGGGAGCGACACCTTCCATGGGCTGCCGGCTCTGCTGGTACCTGACCATGGCCATGAGGTGTGGGGCTCAGCAGGTGGATGGGTTGTCCCCAACACCTTTGTCACAGAGCTGTTCCCGATGGACAACATCAGGCTGAGGATGTTTATCCCGTGGGCGCGTGGGTCCATGGGTTACTGCAGGGTGCCCTCTCCTTCCACAGCCCAGCATCCCAGCAGCACCTGCGGCTTTGGCTCCTTTTTTGAAGCAGCTATTGTCCCTTAGAGAAAATCAGCAGCAAGGAACCGTCTCCGGCTGTCTCTCCCGTACAGGCACAGGCGAGTGGCCAGGCAGCCACTGGTGTGATGCCTACGTAGCACCGCGCCACGGAGACGAGGCAGGGGATTCCTGAGGTGACAGGGCTGAAGCGCAAGAGCGGAGCGGCGCTGGATGGTGAGAGGCTTTCTCTGCTCGTATAGCTAATAGACTAATTAGTGAGGAGCTCGAAACTTGGCCATGTTTGTTGTCAAATGCAGGCCCCTATCCAAGTGGTGTTAACAGTCTTCCCTTTTCACTCTGGGCACATTGTACAGCCAGGGCTTTTCTGCCGCTTCACAGAGGATTCTTCATTTGGTAATGGATATAGGCTGAATGGCTGTCGCAGCTATAGGTGACACCAGGGTCAGCAGGGAGGGGTGGCCGGGAGGGGCAGGAAGGGGGCAGGGTCCTGGGGCTGAGAGGGCAGCAGGAGGCTGGGAGGGAGTATGGAAGGGACACAGGCCCAGTAGTGCATAGCATGCAGGAGCCAGGGGCCGCAGGGGGCTGCGGGCATGCTGCAGGCTGCCAGGGTGGATGGAGGGGCTTGGCCAGCTGAGGTCCCTGGAGACCCTGTGGCAGAGCAGGGTGCCTATAGGCAAGAGACGAGTGCATGGTCAAAGGTGTGCTTCCAAGCCAAAGGTACAGCCCCTTGTGCCATTTGCCCACTTCTAATTAAGATGCCAATGTTTAAATGATTCCTTTGAAAAATGCCCCCCTTTCACATGAGAGACAAAAAGTTCACAGAGGCGAAAGGCTGCCGGCACTGGCAGGACGCTGGCAGTGTGCGGGCAAGGGGCGGGCGAGCTTCCCCAACACCCCACTGCCAATGCAAATCTCCCAGCGCAGCTGAGCTGAGCCTAGGGGAAACCGGGAGGGTTTCCGCCAGGTTCCCACAAGAGTGGGAGCCGAGGCTGTGCCTGCCATCACGTCTGCCCACAGGCAGTGGCCTTTGTAGGCCTGCATAATGGTTATTCACTGCCGGTGGGAGCGAGGACTCTTGTCCCTGTGAGGCTATCCCTCCATCCGGACACCTGGCATTTTGGTTCCTTCCAGCCTTCCAACTGCTGTGCTCCTGATTTTCCGAATACAGCCCCTCCTCTGGAGCATCATCCCTTGGTTCCCCCTCGGGTATCTGAGAGCAAAGTTGCTGGGGGCTTCTGGGGCCACCCTGTCACCCCAGGCTCGTGCTTTTTGCAGAGAGGGCAAGGCAGGGAGGCAAGGGCTTTGCAACCAAGGCTGGAGGCAGAGGAGATGCCTGCAGCCCTGGCAGTCCCTCAAGCGCTCCGCAGTGCCTGAAACAGGGTATAATTCACACCTTCCCCACACACTCAAATACGGCCCCAGCCAAAGTGAGGTGAGCACTTGCCAGCCACACACAAACATTATCTCGATGTCATGGCAAATATTGGGCATGGGGCCTGAAGTGTGCCCAGCTTCCCCCAGGCTACATGAAGGCTGCTTGCCTGTGACATGCCTGGCTTTCCCACAGACATTTGGACATTTGCAATGGCATGGCATTGCTGCTACTGTTTTCTTTGGACTGGGGATGAGTGCTTATGGAAAAGCAGCTGAAGCAGCATGGATGGCAGGTAGTGCAGAGCCAGGATGAGGGGGTGCCCTGCCGACCCAATGGCTCATATCCCTGGCATGGCATGGTGAAAGTCACCCAAAACCTCAGAAGCAGGGTGGTGGTTTGGCAGAATCATGACTCCGTGACAAAAGCCATGACTGAAAGTGTTTGACATATCCACTCTCATTCATGTGATGCTTGGAGCCAGAAAAGACTTCCAAAAACATGTCCGCTCCTGCTGCTGGAGATCCAGAAGGAATTAACTCCTTTTAATAGCAGCCAGGAGACCTAATATAAAACCAGGTATTTGAGACCTCTTATGCCTTTGCCATTTACTGCCAGCCTTTGACCCCTATAAAATCTGTTTGAAGACCATCCAATGAATACTCCATGCCATCCCAAGGTTAGCCAGCACATGGGCTGCCTGGGAGCTGGTCATGGTGTGTGGAGCATGACTAGCCACCGAGTCACACTGGCTGTACTCCTCTTGTCCAGCTGAGCCACCAGCCAGGCTGCAACAAAGCCAGAGAGACTTCTGAGATTGCCTGTGCAGCCTGCCAAGGTGTTGAACTCCAGCACCAACAAGCTCGGGATTGCACTATTTGGACTTTGGGGCTGAAGTTTTCCATGAACGTCAGCTTCTAGTCTGGAAAATAAGTTTGGCGACAGGGTCAGGTTTCCAGCTGAGAAGAATGAATGATCTCACTACCAAGTGGACTGTTTCCAAAGTGGCATTTCCCAAAATGGAGTGCTCCAGTGCTAAGCTCCCCCAAAGCAGTGCTGGTGGTTCATGGTGGGGCCAAGCTGTTTCCCAGTGTGCCAGTTCAACTTCATCATTTCCTTCACTCTTCCTCCTTGTGTTAGGGATTTCAGTGCAGAGACCTGGCCACTTTTGCATTTCCTGCTTCTTTCTGTGTTTGCCTTTATGGGTCTGGATGTCTCCTCAGTTTTCCAGATGCTGGTTATTCCCACCCATTCATCTCCCTCCTGAGCTTTGATTTGAGTTCACAGATGTATTAATTTGTTGCTCAATGGGGATCCAGGCCTAGAGGCTGGGCAACCATGGAGGCAGTCTCCGTCCCAGATAGTTCTTGGTTTAAACAACCCCTGTAATTCCCTTTGAGCAACCTCTTCCATTCTAGTCTTTTCAATTTATCCCTTAACTCTTTCCTTTGCCCCTTCCCCTGTCTGATCCCATTGCTTCTTTTGCTTTTCAGCCCTACTTTCCATTCATACCAGCTCCTCCCTCTTCTACTTCTTGACCCCTCTTCCACTCCCCCAGTGACCTGCTTGCTTCCCTGGAGGAGACTAGGAAGAGACATAGGAGTCCTCACTGTGCTTGTGCCTCTGGGGCAAAGCAGTGAATTCAAAGGTGTAGCATCCAGAAGGCAGCAGAGGGACAAGCATGGGCTGACACAGGAGAAGCTTTCAAAGCATTTGGACAGACAGCCCCAGTAAGTAGCCTCAACCCTGTTATTCCTGCAGGCAGCTCTCTCCGTGCAATTTGGAGCAGTGCTGGTAGGAAGGTAAGGAATAGGTGGAGGACGAGTGGGAAGCCAGCCAGCAGCACAAAGCTCCCCTGCCTCGGGATTCACCCGTCCCCACCTTTGCCCAGAGTGGGGCACTGGAGGGACATCATTGCCGGTGTGCAGGCAGAGGGTCCCAAGGGGTTGAGGGTGGGAAATGCCCTGGCAGGGCTGAGGGCCCCTGGGGAAAGCAGGAAGATGGCCGGGCACTTGATAAGCCTGGAGCACAATGCCTTGGCTGAGGTCTCCACACAGACATGGTCAGAGATGCTGCTGCTCCCGTCTGTGCCTGCTAAAGGGCCGCTGGTGTTGGGGATGCCATGATAGCTGACAGCAGGTGGGAATCTGCCCTTGTCACCTGGCTGGATTGACAAGCTTGGCATCTTTTGCATCTCTTTTTTCTGGGTTGTCAGCAAGACCTAGTTTCCCTCGCCTGCCTGGTGTAATGCTCCAGGTAGAGTTACATTTGACTCTTTTCCAGAGGCAGAAAGGGAGAACTGAACCTTCTCTGACATCCACTTGGTGTAAACATTCACCTTTTTTTGACGTGAACAGCAGAAAGCACAAAACTGTCAAACAAACAGATCTTGGAGAACATGAGAGGGCAAATTCTCTGCAGTCCCACTTTTGTGTCTCAGCAGTGCCTCACTGAATTTGCTCTATAGACATCAGAAACAAGTCTTTGCAGTGGCCAGCATTGCGTGCGTGCCATAGGCTCTTGCAAATTGGAGTGGGAACTTCCCACTTCCTCTGCTGCTGCTGGCACAGGCTTTGAGCTCACCTGGTCATGTCTTTCATGATGAATGAGCTGAGGAAGGAAATGCTGGTGGTGCCCATTTTGAACAGCTGGGGCAAGGAAGGGAGGGGTTGTGCTGGACATGCAGTGGGAAAGCTATCTGCAGCCAGCTGGCACCTGGCATGGGACAGGCAGGGCTGTACAGTAGAGCAGGGTCTTTTGCTTAGCCCCATGATGGCAAAGAGGTTGCCAAGGCACCCCGTGCTATGCCCAGTAGTCTAAAATGAAGTCCAACATGCTTTTGTTGGACCTTACCACAACTTGGCCAGCAGGCCAAGATGCCCTTCCACTAGAAGCAAAACACTGAACAGCACCCCTGTTTGGAGAGCTCTCTAGGTTTAGTTTGGACCCAGGGACTTGGACTTTGCTTGCGTCTCTACCCATTATAGCTGCTGAGCTCTGACCATGTGGATCAAAGGGTCAGCCTTCCTTGCTGAACACAGCAAGGCAGTTTGCAGGGTGAGGTGAATGAAGGATGTGATTAGATCTGCCTCATTTGTCTCCTTTGTTTAAGGGAATGTGATGGCAGCCCATCGCCAGTCTAGCTTTGTCCAGTTTTACACATTCATAATTACTCATCTACTTCAAGAAACCTGGATTACTATTTCGCACCCGTCCCCCCCCCCCCCCCC
>JAVSBS010009894.1:141918-172023 GCA_033124195.1 Coracias cyanogaster | reverse complement strand
CAGCGGAGGAGCTGGGCCCACAGGAACCTATGGTAGGAGTGTTTGAAAGAAGACTTCTGAGGGGGTGTTGCTGACTTCAGCATTGGCCTGTGTGATCAGGCAACTGATGGCAGCATCAAATGATGATGGCTGAATCAGCATAACACTGACACATGGAGTGGTGCAGTGTGACTTGCCTACAACAATTGCCTGCAAAGGTCTGTCTTGATATCTGCTGCCTGTGTGTGTCCCTTTTTGTACTGAGAATTTCAGTGCTGAAAGCTTCCAATTAGACTGGCATGTGCATTCAGAGCTGGGAGTTAATTCAAGGTAGAATATTTTAATGCTCACAAATCCACAGCCTTTTTAAAATCATCCTGACAAACAGCAGCACTCTCCCTGTTCGGGCTGCAGTTTACAGTGCGTGGCTTGTGACCCCCAGCTTGCGTGCCTGGGCCAGGAAATGGCAATTGCTTGCTGACTGCTGTTGGGCAAACATTTCTGAAGATTATGAATACAATAATATGTGGATAAAAATAAAACATAAACTCTAGCACATGGAGAAAAAGGAGAGAGTTTTTCTCACAGCTCAACTCTATTAGGGCTGATGAAATCCTAGACATTTTGCTTTCATCCCCAAAGTTCATCTTTCTCTGTGCTTGAGTTACCCTGCATTTTTTAATATAGGTCTTCAAATTGGTTTGTTAAATTGCTGCAAAATCCTATGTGTATGCTCTTCAGTTGATTTAATCTTGGTTTATGTTGATTTAGTTTCTTGCCAACTTTTGCTAAATCCATTTGAGACAGAGTTAAATCAACTTATGAGTGTCCTTGCAATTTAATTAAATCGACTGATGTAGCTAATGTAACTGATTGTAATTAAACGCAAGGAGCTTTTATATAAAGACAAGCCCTGAGGGTGTTCAGGAAATCCCATCTCATGTTCCCCTTAGCCCCTAAAAGAAGTTTGCTCACAATTTACCATTTCTGCCTCTGATCCTTGTCCCAGAGCAGAGCTGTGCTATGTTGCACCATGCTTTGCATTTATGATAAACCCTGTCCCTGGCGGCTCAGCCCTGTGGCTCTTCTTTTTTTTTTTTTTTTTATTTTCTTCTCCCCCTCTGTGGCATTCAGAGTTATCCTGTGAAAAGCCCAAGCAGTGATCTGCAGGGACTGGGAGGTGTGTTGTGGCTGGAACAAGGTACCTTATGAAGGATGCTCATATTCAGCATGAGCTCATACAGGTTCACTGATGGAGGATTTTGCTGTGTTATTACTTGTTTCCAGGTGTTTAAAACCTCTTGTTTCTTATGTGGTCGATCATTCTGAATATTGGCTTTTGTTTAGAAGTGCATTGCTTTTTCTTGTACTCAGCCTCAAACTGGAGGCAGTGGTCTGTAATGATTTAATCTTTCCTATAACAATCAGATTCCACACCCAAAAAGCTGTTTGTGGATGTCCAACGGGGAGCCTTGCTATCTAGGGGAGCAAAGATCCTCTGTTAATATGAATTTCTGTGGCTCTGAGCAACAGGAGAAGAGAGGAACAGATGAGAAAGTGTCCAGGGCAGTGTGTAGCATCCTGTTCTCTTTTCCAGTGTTGCATGGACCCTGCAGTGATAGCAGCAAAGGCACAGCCAAGGAGTATCCCTCTTCTCCCACCCTCTGCTACTAATGTCCACAAAAGTCTAGGGGGCAGGGGAGACACCATATGAGTCCCCACAAGCTTTTAATTTTCTTTCTCCTGCTCTCTATTTCCAGCTCAGTTCCCACATTAAGAAAACATTAATAGTCTCTAATGATAGTTTCATGCTCTGTTTGCATCCCTGCTAATGAGCCTCCCTCACATCTGTGGGAGCGTTCCCTCTGTGAGCAGAGGTGCCGTACATGGATGTGCCACTGAGTGACAGCCCCATGAACAGAGAGAAACCCCCAGGGAGTTGCTGGGGCTGTTCATGCCCTGGTGCTCGAGGCTGCTCCTTTTGAGTCACTTCAGAGATGAACATGGGGCCCTGGGGCTCTGGACTGGGCTCTTGTGCTGCCACTGCTCCAAGATGTTCAGCTGGAGGTTCTTTTCCGGGGGCATCAGGCTTCTGTGGAGTCCACCTTGCTGAAGGCTTCTAGGCTCTCTTTTCCCTCTCATCCACCTCTTCTTCTAGACTGGGGTAATGCAGAATTTTTCTTGTGCCCTATCTTCTCTCTTTGCAGCTGTGCCATGCCTGCTTTTGCAGCGGCAGAGCAGCTCTTGGGGCTTAGCAAGTTGGGCAAAGGTGTGAGCTCAAGAGAGAATGCCTAAAAGAAAATGAAAGGGGAAAGTGGCCAAGCAGAAAGTGTGCATGGAGTGCTTAGGTGCATCTGTGACTAAGGAATATGAGCTCCACTAGTTAGGAGGTGAGGTGGGAGCTGGCAGAGCTTCAAGAGCATCAATAGGAGGGCATTTGTGGACAGAAAGGGAAGTGACTGGCTTTAAAAAAAAATAAAACAAATGGTTTCTTTGCATGATTATTCATAGAGGGGAGTAGGGGACATGCCAGAAACAGCTTTTCTAGGATGGAGTTACTGGTAGAAATCAGGTTTATCTTAAAACAGCTGATTGTGAAATCCAGCTGTCTGAAGGCTGGTAAGTCCTAGATCTCAGAGCAGTGTGTCAAAAGAGGTAGGGCAGCCTTCAGCAGACATGTCTCAAAAAAGTGTTGGAAATGGGCCAGGCTGGATGGCTGAAGTGAAGCTGACATCTTGCAGAATAGCCAAGGAAAGCCAAGCAAGGAAGAGGTGAACCTCTGAATCAGCTGGCACGAGGCTGCTGAAAGCTGTTGTGATGGAAGGAGAGAGGAAAGGTGCTCTCGAAGGCACTGAATACAAAAATGAACAGGATATAATTTTTCTCACTCTGTGAAAGTTGAGGGGGTGGGCAATAAAGAAGGGACAGCACAGACATCTGTCTGGTTGTTAGGCAGAGCAGATAAAATCACTTGCACCTAAAAATACATTTCCAAAAAGAAAATCTATCTCAAAGAATGAGTTCAAAACATGTGTTTTGCTCATTTGTTCAAAATCCTTTTTGGTGCACTCCACTCACCCATAAAAATTCATTTAGATTTTTTTTTAATGAGTGAAAAAAAACTGGAAAGAGATTTTGATTATTTTTTGATGTTGTTGGAAGAGAAGGACTTGTGGAGAAGTTAATGAAGGAGAGAAAAAAAGGTTTATAACATTTCTCAGCCCTCTCTAGTACCAGGGAGCTTTTTTTGTACAGCAGGATCCCAACTGTCTTACTAACCAACATCAGGGCAGTGAAAGGAAGCGGTTGGCAGAGATGCTGCAGAGCAGAGAGGGTGGGGCACAAGATAAGCATGTGCCATGTGCAGTATGTATTTGTGTGATGCTTATGTACCACCTATATGACAAGTCAAGAGTGCAGTGAAATGATTAAAACTGCACATAAATGCCATAAACGTGGAAAAAGCATTGGGGCTGCTGGTGCAGAGATGTACCATGACATATTCTGAGCATTTAGGGCAAACCCCCTATAGCAGGTTTAGCCTGGAGAAAAACTTGGGGGGGAAGAGAGGGATGGGGGAACAGGATTAAAAACTTCCTGCAGTGAGCGCAGAGCCTGCTGAGTGATAGCGTGAAACATTTGGGCGTTCTTAAACTCTTCTAATTGAAAGTTCTTTCCCCTTTTGAAGATCTTTCTCCCTGAATGGTTTTTTTTTTTTCTAGCTAAAAAATGCTAGAAAACCAATAGCATCAGTTTGCACAAAAAACCCCAAGCCAGTTTCCTTAGAGTATTTGGTCAAGATGTTCTAGTTGGCAAGGGGAAAGATGCTTTATGCTGAAAACTATCATCTTGCCTGAAGAGGAGATGGTTTGGGGTGTTTAGTTAAAAAACCCCACAACACCCTCTTGTCACTGTAGGTGTATCTTTAATTATCTGGAAAACACGGCTGCATCCTTTGGAGGAAAAGATCAGGGAAATCAGTGACTGCACTTTAAGGAGTGCATTCAATATTTCTTATTTTAGCTGTGGGGATGTGGAGCAGGAGGGACAAAACAATGGAAAGGAAGGACTGTAGAAAAAAAAGGAAAAATAAGGCATAAAGTAATGACTGCTGGCTTGCCAGTAGATGGTATTTAATTTATTTATTTTTCTTATTCTGTATTTCCCAGCAGGAGTTCTCTGATGCTAGAATGTCTTTGAGGAGAAGAATAGGATGTGAGCTCTGAATACCAATACTAACATAGCCGGTAACTCTGTATTTCATAAAGAGATGATTGAATGAAAGAAGTGGATAAAATCACTAACATTGACCTGGCTACATGTGAACCCTTCATCTGCTGCCTGGTAACAAATATTCCATGTGAACCTGAGCTTATTTGTAAAAATTGTCCTTTGGGATGTTTTTCAGAGGTTCAATACAGTATTTGACAACTGTTAGACCAGTTTCAGCAGATCAGGTTGGTGATACTGTGGGATCTCCACATTTGAAATTTTTTTTATTACAAATGAATCAGTTTGATTTGGGGAGGACAGAGGCACTTGGTAGTCTGGAGATGGGATGCTGAGAATGATGAGGTCCATCCTCCTGCCATCACGTGCAGGTTGCTAATGGTGTGAAGGAAGGGAAACACCAAGTGTTAATAAATATTTGGGGATCTGCAAAACAGCACGAAAGAGTCATAAAAAGGGCACGAGATAGAACACAAATCATGTAGGTGCACAAAGGAAGAGTATCCCATGCAAGAAGGGAGCACATCCAAGAACAACTGGGTTGGTTTTGAAATGTAGTTTTATTCCATTAAACTTCAATGTTTTCCAGGATACCTTCCTCAGCTGCACAGAGCCTGTGTGGCAAGCGTCTTCATGTTTTGCTGCTTGGTAGACTATGAAATGTACTTAGTCACAGTGCTCTGTCCCTCATCATAGAATCACTCTGATCTCCCACTGATAATATTTCTTTGGTTTTTGGTTTTTTTTTGTTAGCTTGACATCTTCATTCCTTGTGGAATGGGAGCAAATATATATTCCCAGCACAGCTCTGACATTCATGGACAGTAATTTCTTTCCTCTCTCTGTGCTCATAAGATTGGCTTTAAATTCATAAGACTGGTTTTAAAATGAAAACAAAAGGCAAGGCAGATTTGTGCAGCGACTTTGCAGGGAAGGTCCTGCTCCTGGCTGCAGGATGCTGTTGAATTTGGTGGGGACTGAGTACTGTAGAAACTGAGGCACAGGCACTGTGTGGCTGCTGGTGGGTGGTAGTTTTGTGTATTCTCCAACGCCAGGGCTGAACTGGTAGGATTTCTTCCCAGAACGTGCTTAGAATAATGCTGTAAGTACAAGGAGGTTTGTTTTGTCTTTGCCCTGGGTCTTCCTAGGGCTGCGGAGTTCGTGTCTGTTCCATGCATAGAGCCTGCTCTTTAAAGCTGTCTTTTTACCTTCAGGTTGGACCATGTTTTTATAGTATACAACTAGTTTTTCTTCTAGATTTTGAAGCAAGGTGACCTTCCCTCACCCAGGGAACCCATATTTCCCTGAGGCTACACTAGGGTGTTTCACGGAGCAGGTCTGATTAATGAAGCCCACTGGTACAGCCTGGTTAAGGACAAGGTTTGTTTTACAAATATGTCCAGAATTCCTCTCCTAGACTGTGCATTTCAAGAGGGAGATTAGCTTGATGGGGCCATCACAGCATGTCACCAGCACCTCTCTGGAGAGATCTAGGATTCTAGCAGCAGTACTGCTATAGCAATATGAGCTTCATGCTCATTCTGGTACCCAAAACCTGCATTGGGGAACTGATGACATACCTTTTTCCCCATAGGTTTCTCATGCTATTCCCATGGTCTTGCAGTCATTTGATGACATTACATTTGCAAAACCAAAAGGATTGAGAGATTTGAATGTGTTACAGCCTTTGTTGGCACTGGAGCTGGGTTGCAGCCTGGAACTGGGGTTGTGTGTCTGTCATTAGGAGCTGGGGAGGGTTCCCTCAGCAGGGTGCATGGTGCACCTGTAGGATGCTGTGAGGGTCTCCTGCCTCCTTGGCCCCAGGATGGCATGTGAGAGGCTGTGGCAGCCTTTCTCACCTCCCTCTTGAAATGAGAATTGCCAGCAGCTGTGGCAGCAGCTGTTTAACCTTCAGGCCTGAAGCTCAGCCATGAAGGATGGTGTCCTCCAGCTGGGGCTGCTACCAAGGAGGGCTTTTAATTCTACATCCTGCAGGAGTGAACTGGTGAGATTGTATTGGCAGGGAGGTAATTGCTGTGGGGAGAGGTGACTGGGCTTGAGAGGAGACACAGCAAAGCAGCAGGCAGAGGTGTAGTGTTGGCTTTAAAGCAGAGATGAGGGCTGATAGGGTTGTATCCCTCCCCAGTTCATCAGTCCATCCTGGTGACAGCAGCCTTGCTCAGCTTTGTGCCTGGGGACCAGGTAACATCGGGGAGAGGAGGATCTCCCAGTTGGTAGGTGCTTTATGTTGTCTGGCTTCTTATTTTGCAAAACTAATAGGTATTTTCCATGTGAATCGCCAGCTGCTAGTGTAAAGTAAAAGTGAAGCACCACCTTTGTTACCTCTTAGAAAAGAAACAGTGATTCAGTAGCTCTGTAGGTTTTATATTTACGTGCTGGTAATGGGAGGGAAGTGAGCCCAGGGCACTGCTGTCCCTGAGCCTTTCCCTCTCATGGCAGGTGACTGCCCTGTTGACCGTGGGGAAAAGAAACCCACCAGGGGCTTCATGGGCTATTGCATTTGGCTTGTGGTTTGTGGGTTGTTTTTTAGGCACCTGGTAGTACTTGATTTTAGCAACTGTTCTAGGAATGTGCATCTGTCTTGTACTTGTCCACCCCCTCCAAACACTGCTGTGGCCCAGGATTTTCTATCAATCCACTGAGAGGTTGAAACAAAGCAAAGCTCAGCAGGAATAAGCATGGGAACTAGCTGTGAGGTAACCTAAGAGCTGTGTGGTAAAACAGGAGCTCCCTCACATGCCAAATTAGGAAATTTAAAACAACTTTTCAAATGTGCTTTCTTTCCACTTCCCTCTGCACCTGTGGGAGTTGAAATGAGAGGGGACATGACAAAATACTGAGCTTGAGCCTGCTTTTCTGCTGAGTCCAGACCTGCAGTAATCCTAACTGCTTGTGACTGAGCAGTGTTTGAAAGATCAGAGGCAAGGGGTTTTTGATGTACTCTCTGAAAAGGTTCACATGTGAATGAAGCCTCCCTGGCTGTATGACTCTCAGCTGGTCTTTTATGAAACTCTGAGTTGGCTGTGAGGTATCTCCTGCTGCATTACCTGTAGCTCAGCCTGCAGCTTTCAAATATGGGTAACTTAATGATGCTGCCTGGCTTTTCTGCAGCCTCTGTGCACATTTCTACTTGGAGCTGTTGTACACTGGTGTGTTATACTTTGTTGTGGCCAATACTTAAGCCTCTAACTAGCACAGCCATGTTTTCCCGTAGAACTGCATTTGTCTTACCACCACAAATGAGAAGGGACCTGAGATCAGGGTATAATTGAATGAGCAACTAGGGGAGGACCTGAGTAAACCTGTTTGATGGAAGGGGAGCTGAGGAATGAGTGATGCAGAGGGCTCATAGATGCATGTGTGGGAGTGAATGTTTCCTTCTGCATTTTCATGTCTTCAGGGAGCATTGATCTGTTGCCCTGAGCCCATGCAGTCACTCTGGTTATCTGTGCTGCTGACCCTGCTCTCGCCAGCTCTTGGCACCAGCTGTGCAGCTGTGGGTTGTCTGCAGTGGGGCTGTGCAATTGCCTGGCTCTGTGTTAGCCCCTCCACTGCTAAAAGAAAGCAGGGCTGCCAGCTCTGGTAGTACACCTGTAATGTATGGTTGTAGAGGATCTTATGGGTGTATGGTATCTTCATCAAGCTCTGCAGAGAAAGGAGGCAGCTGTGAAATCTTCCACAGCTGCAGAGATCTTCCTTGAAACATGCCTGGTGAGCCAGGGAACAGTTCTGTAAATGAGATGATCACATCTTTCATATGGTTTGTCTTGAAGTCTGGCCCCCCTGAACCTCCTGAGGGGCTTGTTCATCTGTGGCTTGCCCATGCAAAAGCACAGGATCTCTCGTTTCTGCCGTTCTGCATCTCATTGGAGCTGCTTATCTCTCTGCTTCTCCATCCAGTGTGTCTGGATATGGCCACAGCTGAGAGATAACTGGGGGTTGTGGGAGACACTGGTACAGATGTATACCTTCCTTTGCAAAAAGGGAGGCAAGTAGGAGCTAATGACATTTGGTTCATGGCCCATTTCATACCTGCCAGTGTGTGCGCAGACATCTGCTTGTTTGATTTAATAGTGGTCACTCAGCTGGACATCCTCTCCTGCCATTTATACTAGAGCAGTGTCCATCTGGCCATGCCCATGCTATAAATCTTTGTTTTCTTAAGAAAACAGGCCAAAAATTGCTTTTTATTACTTGGTGGCCAACAGCACTGAGAGCTTTGTTTGGAGCAGATCCACAGCACCTTTGCAAACAGTGTTTTCCTGGTTCCTTTCCGTCACACCCGTGCAATATGGATATGCTCTGCAGGTTATGCTCCAGCAGCCTTTTTATAACATGTTAAATATACTTCCAGCTTTCCATCTCACGGCAAGGATTTAAACTGTGTCAACCAGCAGGCCAGCAGTCCTGGGAGCCCATCTTTTCTGTGCAGATTCATGAGCTGTATCAGGGTTTTTTTGGTCTTTGGGCAGTACCTTCCAATGACTTTTTTTTTTCAGAATCAAAATATTACTAAAGAAACTAGTACTGAGACCCAAATAATCATCCCTTTTTTTTAAGAAATAATCTCTGAGAACACATCTTCAGCCAAATGCCAAGTCCCTTAAAAAAACCACTTAGTACTTGGTCATATAAAGTATGATAGTTTGTCAAAGCTGTCTTTGCTTTAGGCACCACATGCATTTCCTGCAGTTATCTACTGTGAGGATGACTTGGGCAGTTTTATGCCTTCACAAATACTCCTTGTGCATATTTTTTTTCCTTCTAACTCGGGGCAGTATTTGTCTTGCGTTTGTACTGCAAAGGGGTTTAAAAGGCAAACAAAAAAACCACCACCTTAGACGCAAAGCCAAGTATTTAGTGACATAAGCTTTGTGAACTTTTCTCAGCAGGATTCTCAGATTCCTGGCCCATTGCATAAAAAAAAAAATTATTTTTTCTTTTATTTTTTTTTCCCCTGAATTAACAGACAGACCTTTTCAGCATGACTGGATTTTGTTGCATGAGTAGTATTTAAAGTCCTTGCCTGCAGAAGACATTTAGGCAGCGTGGCTCTGACAAGGGCTGGGGTCTTGGGCCTGGATTTCATGTGGCCAGCAGAGATCATGATGAACCCTACAAATACAAAACTTGTCTTCTTATAGTTGGAAGACTTCTTCAAACCATGCTCTTGTTTTTTGAGGCTAAAGAACTTCAACCTTTGTTGACTAACAAGTCCCCTTGGGGATGTCTTGTGCAAAAACTATCCCTATTGAGATGTACAGTGAAAGGGAGAACATTCCCAGAGAACACCATCCTCTGGAGAAGGTGCACAAGGGCCAGCCTTACTAGTTCATTGGACATTGCTTTTCTCCGAAGGTAGGCTGTGCAACACACTCTGTTACACAGGCAATGTTCTGGATTTAATTTTATTACTATTTTATTGCCCCTGGAGATGAGCAAATGGAGCTTCTGCAGGTTATTTGGAAGAGTGGAGGTGGTTTGGCCACAAAAAGTTCTCAATGTGGTGTGGAGAAGTTACTGCACAGAAGCACCTGTTTTTAATTAATCTTTTGAACCAATTTGGTTCTAGCAAACCAATTCTATTAACAGGCTAAGCAGAATAATGACAGGCACAGCTGCTATAATTCCTTGTTACGCTTCTAGTTAAAACAAAATCCTCTTTGCATCAGGAAACACTAATCTAATGTCATGACTGTGTTCATTATGAAATCTTTGATAGCTGAGCACATCCAAATGATTCACATGTTTTCATGATTTTCCCCTCCCTACTATATGACCAAAATTTGTGAATTATGAGATGACTTCTCCCCAGAGAAACAGAGCTAATTGATGTGTTAATGTTCCTGAGATAAATCAAACTGAAGTCCCCTGCTATGCTTAGCTATAGGGTAGACTTACTAGCTCTAGTGTTCTTTGGGATGTTTTAAATTTTATTTCAGTCAGTCTTGTAGCTCACTTGCGAGCCAGATATGGCTGGTTCAAATGTTCAGTTGGCTGTCTTCACTTCAGAGAACTGGAGTGTGCTGGGTTAAGCCTGAATTAGCAAATGGTCTCAGCTGATAAGAGAAAGATACTTGTGAGATTGGCTTAGACCTTCTATCACAGTTATCCCATCTCTGAGAGTGCTAAAGGATGTCCAGAGAAGAGGGGCAGGGTCAGTGTGTGCATTGAGTGCTTGTTCCCTGTGTGCAGCCTTCCCCCTTCTCCTACCTTCCAGTTCCAGTCCTTGAGAATTGGCTGAGTTGGGTGATGTGCTTTTGGCCTCCCTCCCATCTTCAGCGGCGAGTTTCGTAGTGCAGCTGTAAACTGTGCAAGAAAAATGACTCCACTTTATTTTGTTTAAATGACATGTCCTCGTTTGTGCCCTAAATCACCAGGGTACCTGTGTCTCCAGCTAAAAGGTCCAGCTGCTCAGGGAGGAGGGAAATCTTGCGGTGCTGGGGCACCAAGGGTCAGATTGTGGAGTAAGCAAAATGTGAAACCCAAGGAGGCAGGAGGGGAATGTAGGTTCAGATCTGACTCCCAATCCAACCCCCAGCTTTTGAGTGAATGCTTGCTGCTTGTTATGCTTGCCCTGTGCCTATACACGCTGCGTGCTGCTGGCCTGCAGAGATTTACGGCTTACCCTCAAGATCTGACGTTGCTAATTTCTAAAGTGCTACTTTCCCAAACTGGTTTTATCACTAAGAAACAGCCGAGGTTACATGGATTAGAGTCAAACCATCCACCCTGGGAGTGCAGAAAGGAGGGTCCTGGCATGGGCTGTGTTTCCTCCCTCTTGGAGCAACTGTGAAGCAGGAGCCACGAGGGGCCCAGGTCCTCTCCTGTGCCTGAGGCTGGGCAAATGCCTCTTATCCATGCTGCAGTGTTATCACTCAACTCCTTGCCTGTAAGTGGCCTTCTCCTGGGACATGGTATCTCGTTGCATCATTGAGGAAGTCATAAAGCTTTCTGGTCTCGTTAGCAGCTGGAGCATCTCTTGGTAAATTGACTTCAGGTCTAACTGGTGAAATGCCTTGGCCCCAAGCTGGAAGGGGTTGCTGGTTGGAGTAATGCAATGTGGGTTTCATGTCCGAAAGCTGTAATTTAACTTCAGATAAGGTACTTTTTTAAACTGCTCCAGGTCCCCTGTGTAGTTTTACAATTTGTAGCCCATTAGAGCCCTGATGTGCATTTGGGGTCTTTTTAGCCTGCAAACATGTAGTAAGAAAACTCTTTGGAGAGGTGCTGGTTTGTGTACTGGGGCTGCAGCTGCTGTAAGCCCTTAGGGACACGATATAACTTTGCATGTGTGACTCCTATTCCTTGCTGCCTTGTGTGTGCAGTAGCCTTTGCAGTCAGCAGCCAGGCTGACTTCATGTTAGAACCATGTTAGACTTCATGTTAGACTCACCCTGCACATGAACATAGAGAAACGGACTCCTGATTTTTGTGTAAATTCTGCTTTCATTGAAATAGCACAAGAGAAGGGAAGAGGGAAATCTAAGGTGCTGTGATAGTTTTGAAACTGCCTGCCTCCCTGTGAGATTTTGCTGAACAATTTGAGAAGTGACCTTCAGCACAGCTTATCAGCTTAGCTTAGTTAGGAGGAACAAGAAATTAGAGTGATGGAGGCCAACCTTCAGAGACCAGCTTTGCCAGAGAAGGCAGCTGCCAAGCAGAGCTTTACATGACTTGTGCGCAGTGGAGCAAGACCATGGAAATCCTTGTGTCTTCAACTTTAAGTAGCTTGCTGCAGATAAGCAAATACACAACCCTCTGCTGACCACATCCATCCTCTCACATAGGTGTGTGCAGGTGTCTGCAGGCACATACACACACTTTCTTGGTAAGCACATCCATATCTCAGCTTTCCTGCCTGAAGTAGCTCCAAACCTGCTCCACAAAGATAAACAGGGAGGGCAGATAAACCAATGCTGTGATTGTTCCCTGTCGGGGCTTCATCTCTGCTGTGTTAATTAGGGAGATGCAGGCATCTGAGCTGAAAGCTGCTGGGCATTTGCAATGGCAGCATCAGGAGGTGAGCGCGAGCAGCCGCAATGCCCTGGCGGAGGGAATGTTGTACCCAGCTTGGTCAGTCCTTGAATTACAAGGGCTGTGTGGTTTCCATGGGATGTTCCCTTTCCTGTCACTCTCGCTCTGTTAGTGTGGCTTGTGACATGTGTGGGTGTTCAGCAGATATCACAGAAGATAACGAATCTGCTCTTTTTACAGTTAAAAACCCGAGGCCACTCTCCTGTAAAACGAATCTAGGGTAGCCAATGGAGTTATGCTGGCAACATATTTGGCATGGCAGGTTGATTGTAAAATCTGTTTGCTTCTCTGAATAAACCCATGACACTTTATTTCCCCAAAACCTCTGGAGGGTGATGTGCAGCTTCTTCCGATAAATACTAGCTGATCAACAAGGATGCTAAAAACAGCAAAGCCATCCATTGCTAATTATAAAGCTGTTTCTGCCAGGCTAGTAAAACATGATGTTTTATCCACTACTTGCTATCAAACTCACTGTATTTGCATGATTTTAGATACTTAGATCGAATGTGATGGCATTTGAACTATAGCTCCCAGAGTACCCACCACAAGCATTGCTCCCAAAATTAAAAATGGAAAAAAGAAAACACCAATAAAAAAAGCGCCTCAAACTTCTGCAGTAGCAAAGTAATAATCACTGTTAACACTTTGAGGGTTAATGCTTCTGCCATGGTGCTTAATCGATAATTGAAATAGCATGAGAAGTGTAATGCTTGAAATTTATGCAGTTAATTATATTGCTAGCACTTGTAATTTTGAAAGTAATTCCGAAATCAATATCAATGTGACTTTGCGTGGAATGGGAAAGCCTGGACTCCGTTCAGCCACAAACAGTTGAGTATTTAAGTGGGAGCCACTGTTCTGGGAGAGATCAGCATTAATTCTACCCACTTTTTTTCCCCCAGCTGTAGATGGGATCTTCCCCACACTATTTGGATGCATTTAGTGTTTCTGAATTGCATGAGGTTGTATTTCTCAAAGGCTTTGGATGCTTCCTTCAAGCCCTCTCTGTGTCCTGCTGGCTGCTCTGAGTGCCAGTGGAGCTGTGGGAGAGGCCAGAGGAAGGCTACAAAACTTCTCCATGCCTAAACTGTGCTCTTTCACAGTGAAACATGTTCCTGCTCAGCTTCTGGAGCTCCAGCTCCTCACTGCTGCAGGCTCCAAAGGGGCATTAACCGAGGCAGGGGTGTGCTGAGGTGATTTGTACCTCTGTGCCTTCCCTGATGAGCTCATTGCAATGGGCTCCTCCTGGCTTTGCTGGGGGTTTGCTGGGGGCTGCAGTGAAGGTCAAGTAAAAGAGCTTGTGCTGGAAAAGCGTTGTAACGCCCTGCCTTTGCATCAGGTTATTAAAGCGTCTGTAATTACTCGGAACCCTCTGCAGACAAGCAAAGAGGCTGACTGGGGTGGTTGCATGTTTCAGAGATGTCTGTTTGTGCAGTGAGTGCCATTGTGCCCCAGAAAATGGTGCATAAATTAATGGCTTGGCCCTCAGTGGGGTTGGGGAGGCTCTGTGGGCAATCCTGGTGGGCTTCCCTGAGATGCAGGAGGCCTGGAAAGGCAGCCTAGGTGAAGAGACTGAAGAGGCTGTTGTGTGTCTTGCAAATACATATATCAGCAGGAAAGAGGCCTGACTTTGGTCTTAGAACTTGTCCTTTGGCAGAGTCCAGCCACTTTCCTAACATCCCATCTTCTTCCTCTTTCCAAACTGCTGTAGTTTGGAGAGGAAAAAAAAAGTAGCATTGCTTCCAAAGATGAGTCTTAGTGTCGCCACTGGTAAATCTTGGTTTCTGTCTGCTTGGCTGGAGGACCCTCATCCCTTCCTGAAGCAGGTCAGATGCACTGTGGCCTTTGAGCCAACATTCCTTAGATGTCCCAGTGTGAGAGTTGGCAGCTGATTCTCTCCATGGCTTGCCTGTGCGTCTCCTCCTCTAATACACCTGTGTTTATGGGCACAGCAATAAACGACACTTATTTTGCAGACTGTCTTTGTGGCGCTGAAGCTCAAAGTTTCTTTTTGGCACAAAAATCTAAAATGGCGCGTGCCTTGATCAAGAGGTTGAACTCGTGTGCCTGCTATATAAGCAGGGAGCAGCACAATTCCTTCACCTCCCTTGAGTAGGGATGGGGACCCAACATGGCCATCCAGGCTATCTAAATGCTTATTCAAACCAGCATCCTCTTGATCTCCATGGGAGTGCTGGCAAATTCAAGAGTGACAATTTCTCTGTATATAAAACAACGAAGTAAGCTAACTTTAGAAATAACAGAGCTCTGATTGTTTTCCAAAATAGCCTTGGTGTGTAACTTCCAATGGCTGACAGAACTTATAGGGGGGTTATTTAAATAAGAAAATTATTTTTTACCTTCAGTCTCATCCTTTAATTTATCAAGCTAATTAACTGATCCTACCCAGGGATGCTTTGTTCCTAGATAATGCCCTCCCCTATCTGAGTCAAGAGAAGACATCTGCACGCAGAGGGTGTGCTATTCCCATCCTGTAAATTGTATGCAAGTACACTGGTGCTTTCTCATTCATTTGGCATTGTTTTAATCTTTCTCTCTTCACCCCAAGCTCTACTGAAGTACATCACAGGATCTGCAGCTAATTAGTACAATTACAGCTGTCCGCATTGGGTTGGGAGTTGGAGTTAGAAGCAGTCAAGATCCCAATGTACTGCAGTCTCATTACTGAGTCTCCAGTGCAGCCACATCTAATGAAATTCAAACAGATCAGGTTAAATTAGATTAGCTAATGGAATTC
This sequence comes from Coracias cyanogaster, assembly GCA_033124195.1. NCBI lineage: Eukaryota > Metazoa > Chordata > Aves > Coraciiformes > Coraciidae > Coracias > Coracias cyanogaster. The sequence continues at coordinate 156,995 of JAVSBS010009894.1, read as the reverse complement.
TCATCTTCTCAGTTTAATGTAATTCTGAACAGTGAATCTTTAGTTTACCTAGAAAATAAATGTTTCTTTGAGTTAGACTTGGCCTAACCCTGCAGGCTTGAGCTCCTTGAACCTCAGAGAAGTTAATGTCCAGGTTCGGAACTCTGTGGGCTCAGCTTTGTGGTGGCTTTTGGGGACCTTGTGCAGGAGATCTGGGAGTAACTTGGTGCTGAGAGAGAAGAGGAGGCTCTGCAGTGCTCTATCTCAGTGGCCAGGGGGCAACCCCAAGGGACCTGCCTGGTGGGTCCCTTCTGCCCTAGGTGATGGGAGCTGGGACAGAGCAGCCTATGCCACAGCTGCTGTACTGCAGTGCAGAGGTAGAGGGGCCAGAAGAAATAGCCTCTATGGCAGCATGCTTTGAAATGTTTGTCTCGTTTGTATTAGCAACTCAATGCTTTGTTCTGGTACTGCAGAAAGATAAGGGACCAAGCAGGCATCCTGACAGGTAACTCCGATTGCCCTGCTGGGTTGATGCTCTTTTTCCAAAGTAGACAAATTTCTGGAAATATAGGAGGACCTGTTTCTCTGTCAGCGTTAGAGGGAAGAGGATATTGTAAAATATTCCTCTTTTACACAGGCAGTGTCTTGCGTAGTCCCTTAGCAATGCCCAGCAGAGGCAGCAAAAATAGCAGTGCCAAAGCGAGTTAGAGCAGGCTTCAAACCTCGATGGGGAGCGGCAAAGTTGTGCAGGACTCAGCAAAAAGTGTCTTTTTGCCGTGACCCCTTTTGTAACCAGCAAGGAAACAAGGATGTAATGAAAGGTCACTGCCTGCCTATCACAGGCTTGGTGGCACCCTGTGCTGGTGGAAGATGCAGAGACACTTGCTGGGGGTGGCAGGGTGCTGATGCCTGCTGGGGCTTGGCTGTGCCAAGCAAGGGTCCCAGGGGTGTGGCTGCTGTTAATCCTAGAGTGACATGTGTGCTGGTGGGGGATCCCTCTATCTTCTTTCTGATGGAAATGGCAAAAGCTGCCTCTCTGTCTACTTAAAGAAAATGATGTGAGTAGAAAACAGTTTATGTCCTGGTACCCTCTTCCCAGTGGAGGGCCAGGAAGGCACGCAACTGGTGTTGGGGAGGGTTGGATGGGGAAAAAATAAAAAAGAGGAAAATTGCTGTATTTCTGTCTTTTAAGCAAGCTTCTTTGCTTTTTGAACTCTCAGTGTGGCAAATAATTTAGCAAATACTCAACGTAATTTGTGGTGGCATTGAGTGTGGTTACTTGGCGTCCCTGGGTGACAGTGTGAGGGCTTTTGAAAGGCCATTAGGGCTACGTGCTGCATTTGACTCCGATCCCTTTCATTTGCCTTCTTTAACCACAGGCAGTTTTCCTGTGTGATGCCCGCAGCCAGCACACCATGCGGACATCTGTACTGCACCGTTGTGATCAGGGTCTCTTCAGGATCAGATGAAGCATTTGATTCTCTTCCCCATCTTCCAGCAAACTGTACAAGTTGTAGTTAGGAGAAAAGTTAACTTTAGGACATACAGGGATGCTCTAAGGGCTCTGAGCTTCTCCTTTGGATGGTTTTGCTTCACAGCGTTGTTTTTGGTAGCATCTGCTGGTAAAAATGAAGGTCTTGGGGTAAAGGGAGGTGTCCTCACACCAATTTTGTTTTGTAAGGCTCTCCTTGCTATGACATCTATGCTCTGTCCTCTGGGGTGTTTGTGGTTTGGCAGATGTGTTGTCCCTGTGTGTGCCCGCCTGCCCACCTAGGCTGAAGTGTCCTGTTTAAGGTGCAATATATTCTTGCTGGTTATAGGGTGCTGCTGGGACTGAAAGCAGTTATTCATAGCAGCACTCCTCGCTCCTTCCTGAATACACATTTCTCAGCTGCAAATCCCATTGCCAGTACGATAATTGTTTTCACTGCTTCATTGGGAGTAGTGAGGTTAACATCTTGAGCAGCAGCTAAAACAGACAAGAGCAAATAGCACAATAGCTTAATCCCCTGGAAATTACTCTTTTCAGTATGGAGTTATGTTTCCTTTTTATCTACCCCCCCCTTTTCTTTTAAAGGCCAGAATTACATTTTATTTACAGCTGAGCCCATGGCCTGTAGTGTGCTGTTTCGGAGTGCAGAGTCACTGAATAATCCTCTGAATATCCTTTTCCCAAAGGGAATTTCCTGGCTAAAGGGTTGCAAGACCTTGGTGATGCAGGGAGGAGCAGTTAACCACTTGGTCTCGCCTTCCCGGAGTGTGGCTGTTGCAAATGAAGTCCCTCAGCAGAGCAGTAGCTCCATGGTCCCGCCTGCAGCAGAGCTGGGAGCGAGTTCAAGTTGTCATTGCAGGCATGAGTGGCTTCCAATGTACATAAATATCCAACCCTTCTCTGTTGACTCTATCACTTTCCTTATAAACAGACGTGCAGTCATTTTCCAAGTGAGCCATCTGGGTTTGACAGATGTCTCCGACTTTTTCTGGGCCCATTGTTAAAGGGGAAAAAGGGAGGGAATATTCTGAATTGAAGGAAATAGCTTCTGATGGCAGTCTGCAATTTCATGGGCTGGGAGATGAACTGCCCCTCTTTTCCTCAATTACCATCAGCTCCATTGATAGTAATCTGCATTTGCAGCCTGGGAAGCATCACTTCTTATGGGAAGTGCTGGAATTGCCGCTTTTTGGGGAAGGAAGTTCAGGTGTGCTTTTACTCTTGATACAGAGCTTAGTGGGGTTTTCATACTGCTGAGAGATGTTACACTGGTTTCTGAAGCCATATGCGTGAGGTCTTTACAGCCTTTATCTGGGACTTAATTACCACACTTTGCATGCCTTTTAATCATCCTGATCCCAAAGCCATGCAGACACTCATATGAGGTGAGGTCCCCTCTCTTCTCAGTCTTAGAAAGCCATGTGTATTTGTACACTATTAAAGCCTCTTTAAATCATGTTATTTACTTCTTCCTAATGTAGAAAGATCCCCGTGTCTGATCATTGCTAACAGATTGTGAAGTTAGCAAAGTTGACATTATGGCTAAATACCAACATCAAAGGTCAACATTATGCTGCCTATATTATTCATTTTTTCCTTTTGGATGTTTTTGTTGTTCATAATGAAAGTATGTAAAATGCATCAGCTTCCTGAAAGTGATAATATTAAAAACAGAAGGGGAGGTGTGTATGAAGTGCTTTCTATGCTAAAGGTCATGCATCAGAAGTGAATTTAAAAGAATATATTCAGATGAGAGGCTGTGATGAGACCCTGCTTCTCCTTTCTGATGTATGTGGGGTCAAGTCTCAAGGTCTCGCTTTGTTGACAGGCACATACAAGTTTTGCTCTGCTTGAAGTTTTCTGCCACCCTCACAGTGCTGCTCTTGTTGGCTCTGAGGCATCTAGCACGGAAGACTGGATGTTCAGAATTGCAGGGCTGCAGGCGTGCTGTCACGTACTGAATGTGAACGTGCAAATTATCATAATGCTTTAGTGAGTGCAAAGTCCGAAGGGCACATTTAGGGCAACTTTGCTAAAAATGTGGTTTTAATGTTTGCTTTTAGAGTTTATGCCATTAGCTGAAAAGGGGAGGAGAGAAGCAGGGAGAGCACTGCAATTATTCAATACGCATTTGTGGCAGCATACCAAGTGGGAAATTGTCAAAGATAGGAGTTTGGTAAAGAAATCTGTCAATACTGGAAGCCTCATTTCTTCCTCTGCATTATCTTCCCCAAGGGTGGTGATAAAGGGTGATATTACATAACCCTCATGTTTTATTTGCTGTAACAATTTCCCACAGACCAATGATTACCAAAATGTCATCTACAGACCATTGGTGGTCCAGAAAATGGAAATAATCCGTTTGACAATACTGCTGTTGTTAAATTTTCATTTATGAGATGGACGTTGAGATGCCTGCTCCTTCAGAAGTGTGTGGTTGGATATGAGAAATGTTGAGTTACTGGTTGTTGGATAGTGCAAAAGTTTTGGAAGCACCTCATTGGCCTGCACGTGGGAGGTCTGCTGAGATCTCCTGTACCCCTTTGGCAACAGCACAGCCCACATTTAGAGGCCTCTCTGGAGTCCTTGGTTTTGGGTTGCTTTTTGAGAGCAACAAAAATGATATAGCTCATGGGGTCCAGCTGTGGGTACTCTGGATGCTCAGATGCGTGTTGGAGGATTTGCTTGATGAGTCTTTGACATAAATTTCTGAGGGCTGCTTCCCTCTTCTCAGATCTAAGTCACCAACCCCAAGTTTCTGTTCTGTGTTTATGCTACAGAAGTGTGTTTCCACTTTGTGAGCTTTTATATGTGTTTTTAACACTGCATTGTAAGCGTTCCTGAAAAGATTTTTGTCCCTATGGTGTATTGCATAGTTCAACGTTTTCTTGCAAATTGTTCTGGAATAGAACTTAGCTTCATGCTTTTATGTTACTCTGTAGAAATTACGTTTTTTCTCTAAAAGGGTCTAACTGTACAATAATTGTAAGTGATATGTGGGCAAGAAGTAAAACAAAGAGAAACTAAGTGGCCAGTGCTTTGTATCAAGAGAAGTGTTCTTGTGTTAAACTGTTCAAACCGCTTACATTTCAGTAAGGTGGGATTTGGGGCATGCACAGAGCTTCAAGTGCCTTTCCCCATCCATCGGCCGCTTCTGTGGTGTGCAGCACCAGTGAGCCTTTCCTAGGAGCAGCAGAAACGGCTTGCTGCTGTGTGCAGCCACCCTGCTGAGCTACCACACCTCCATTAGGTGTGGGGAAGCTCTGGCTTTTTTCCACCGTCTCCCCACTGGAGTCTGTCCTGGGGCTGTGCCATTAGCAATGGGCTCTTCTTGTGGTTTCCTTGCTCTTATCCAACAGTTCCTTCTCTATCCAGCCCCACTGCTGTGCTCCTTTTTTGTAAAGCTTGATGTGGTGCATTTTCTCTAGTGGTTGATGGCACAGGAATAATCCCGAACTCCTTTGCCCTACCAAGTGTTGGGAGGAGGCACCTCATCAGTCTGAGACATTTTCAGAACTGGCGGTGCACCTCCAAGAGCTGAGCCTGAAGCGGGTTTCAGGAGTGTATTGACTTGCATGTAGTCTTGGATCAGGGTGAAACAGGCAAAGCCACTGGGAAATATAGAGTGTTGTGGAGGCAAAAGGCACAGGTACTCTTCCGTGCTCAAACTGGAAGGCATGGTCTGTAATGCTGAGTAGTGCATTTGTTTTGCCCATCAAGATCAGCTTGCTAGTGGTACTTGAAAGCAGGACCTTCACTGACCATGCGGAAGAAGCGAATGTTAGTGCTTAGTTTGGGATTTCCAGTGGGCTCCATGGAAATTACATATCTAAATCAGTAGTAAATGGTGGCATTTAGCTCCCTTGGGATACTTGGAAAAACCTAGCTCACAAACGCGAATTGATTGCAGCGTTGTGAAAATAAGTGTGATAAAGGGGTTTGAAAAGCTCAGTGAGAGACGGGAGGTATCGTCAGGCCCCTGCAGAAAGGGAGCAGTGCATTTCGGAGCTGAAATGCTGTCTGAATCAGCAGCTGGATGAATTGGGTTTGTTTCAGGGGTCAGTGCCCAAATAAATATTTGCAATAAGATATTCACCAGCCTTTATTAAACCTAGACTGAGGCTAGCCTGTGCTCTCTGAGGCGGTGAAGGGAAGAGATGCGAGATAAAAGGTTTGCATTGATAGTTATATTTGGGCAAGGAATTTTTTTTGCCTTATTTAAAGAGAAGGCAGATCCAGGAGGTGTTTATGAGATGACAAAAGAAGCACTTTGGGACATAATTTTTCCTTTTGCATGAATTTTTAAAACACCTGAAGCTAGAAAAGCTTTGCCCTCAATAGTGTCCCATGAAACTCAGAATTTGCTTTCAAGTGAAAAGAGCCGCAGATGTTCAGGGAACGGCAGAGGGCAAAATGCTGCTTTGAAGGAGTTAAGTGTGTGGAGCAGAGAGCTCTGTTGATAAAGTCTGCTTGTGTTTTTCAAAGGCGTTTACCAAGGTTCCTCACAGAAGATGTTTAAGGAAATGAAGCAGCTGTTGAAAAAGAGGTGGACAGTCTTTACTTAAAGGTTGGTTAAAAGAAGACAAAGAGATAGTGGAAGTAAATCAGGAGTTTTCCTGGTGGAGAGAAGTCACCAGCAGGATACTGCAAGGTCTCATATTGAGATATTGGATCTTTCAAATATGCATCAGGAACTTGAAAGAGGAAAAAAAGAGAAAATAAATGGGTTTTGGCTGCACAGCAAACTATTTAGGGTGATAAAGATGGGCAAAGTGCGAAGATGTGCAGAAGTATGTTCTGAAACAGAGTGATGGGATGCTAAAATGACAGATGAATTTCCGTGTAGGAAAATGTGAAGTGATGCACATAAAAGTAATTTCGCATGTACACAAAGCAATGAGCTGTGAGATGCCAACAGGCTCTGGGGGCTTGAGGTCCTGGGTTATAATGTGGAGCTGTGTGGTAGTATTGGCTTGGTGCTCAGCAGTTATCAAAACCAAATTGAACATTAGGAGTTATTAGCAAAGACAGTGGGAAGAAAACATGATGTAGCTGTGTAAGCCTATGGCTGCACTGCCTGGTGCTCTCTAGCTCTGCAAGAAACCAGGAGAAATGGAAGGAGGCTCAGAGAAGGGCTTAAAAAATCAGATATATGGGGTAGTTTTGTGCTGGGAGTTTTCAGAAGACCAGAATTCCTTAGACTGAGAAGGAGATGGCTAAGAGGAAGTACTGCAGCAGTCTGTAAAAACAGTGGGAGGCAGTGAAGGTGAACGGGGTGATTTCTGGTGGTCGACCTCCATCCTTGTACTAAGGGGCATTGGATGAAGTGTGAGACTGCAAGTTTTGCTTTCAGGCTGTGTAGCTGTAGCAATGCATGTGAAATAGAGTGCTACTCATGAGTGCTGTTGCCTTTTTGTAAATGTCTAGGAAGCCTTTAATGAAAGGTTAATTAGGCAGCAGATCGGCAGGGAGGTGTCCAGGGTGTTGCTGAGAGAAAAGGATGAGTGCATGAGTGGAGACAAATTGATTTTATTTCTGCGTACCATGGCAGGATGGTAATTCATGCTGTTTACTGAATTGTGATGCCACCATTCAGCCCGTGGCCGTCCTGCCATCGTGGCATAGGTGCAGGTTGGTCCTTTGGCAACATGTGCCAGTCCTGTGGCTTGGTTTGAGGCTGATGGGACTTCAGCCCAATAGAGCATCTAGGTCTTGGGAGGAGTGAGAACTGGGTGTCTCACAGATCCACCTTATTGTGCAAGCATGTGTGATGCTGAGCTCTGTCCCTGTTAACCTTGTGGAGACCTGTTCAGAGCGAGGCTGGGAACCAGTGGACTCTTCTGGCTTTGCTTCTCATCACCACCCACGTCACAGCATGCTGGCACTGAAGAAGCAAAGCTGATGAGATCCTGTTCTTGGAAGTGGATCTGGGTTTTATCTCTGTTAATAAAAAGATAAAGGTTAAAGGGACCTCCGGAAGGGAGAACAATTTTCAAATTAATTTCATTTTCTAACGGGACAGATATCTTGGAGATCTTAGTGGTCAAATTGAGCTGGGATCTTTCCCCTTGCTCAGGGCAAGTTTTACCTGGTCAGAGTGAAATGTTACTGGGATCTGAGTACTTGCCAGCAATAGGGGTGCAGACCATGTCAGGCTTTTTTTTAAGTCTCTTTTGTTTCTAATGTAATTGGCTGCATTTCATGAATTATCCTTGAGATTGCTACTGTAGTTTTGTGTTACTAGGCTACACCTTGTGCATGCTACTATTTTGCCTGCTGCACAGTCTCTGACCTCCAAACTCCACGATTGCTATGGAAATCTTCCTTTCACCGGGCTATGTAATTATTAATGTGACCATTTGCTGTCTTGGCTCTTGGTGCCACCTAACATCTGTGTGGGTAGGTTGAGGACCATCTCACCAGAGGGTTGGCTTTGGCGTGAGAGGCACACGCTGTGTGGCCCTGGCCAATGTGATGCTTTTCGTTAGGTGCCCCAGGAGCCAATCTGCTGTCTCTGTCATGGATTGGGGTCTTGACAGCGAGGATCAAGTAGAGCTGGACTGGGTCAAAACTGGCCAGGTAGATGCCAGGTCTTGTTTAGAAAATCCTGCCTGGTGTTTTGTTGGCATTTGGGCATGACAGAGACATCTGCATTGATTCTTGTATATGCTAATGATATATGGCTGCCCTGAAAATAAATTAGTATTTCAGCTAGCAGTGTTTATTGTCTGCTCATCTAAATATTAGACTGAATGGATGTTCAGTGCATCTGGCTTTGTACAAGGCTGAGACTGTAATTGTTCTCCTATTAGGCTTAATCTATTTGGATTTACCCCTTTTCTTATTCCTGTTAATTCCCCCCCCCGCCCCCCCCCCAGAATTACTTCAGTGATGTGGAAGGAGAGGATGAGAGGACTTGAATGGTGCTTTTGCGACACTTTATTTAGAACATCAGCCCTTTGTTTAGATCATAAATGGCTTTTAAATGCATGACCCTTACTCAGACTTGGATTTACCACTTTTTTACCACTCTTCTGTGCTGCTTGTGGACCAGCAGTATTTCCTAAATCAAAACCCACACACCTTAGGAAAGGTCACAAATGTCCTGAATTTGAAGTTCTCTACTTTGAAAGAAAATTCCTGGAAAATTGCATGACATCTGAAATGCTGCCCTTTTTTCAGGATGCTCCACTAATCTGAGCAACCAAGGTCAAGTCCCTCCTGGTGCAGGCAGGTGGAAGTGGAGCATGATGAACCCTGATGAATGGTAATGAGGAGGTTTGGGTCACCTCATTCCTGCAGAGGTGCCCATGCTCTGTCCTCCAGTGGCTCCTGGATTGCAGGCTTGGAGGGGCTTCCATGCCAGTTCTGCTGCCCAGAGTGCGCAGGTGGGAGCGAGTGCTGTCATGCAGGCTGCATTGGACCCTTCCGTGCTTTCAAAAGCATGTTTTCCTTGCTGTCAACACCAGCACAGTCTCATGAGCTGGCACTATTAGCATGTGTGTTTTCCCCTCACACTGTGCAAGAATAATTACCCTCTCTCAGCAGTGTGAGTGTCTCTGTTCCCTCTGATTTATGGAGGCAAAGAACTCGTTTGGGAGGATGAGTCAGAAGTAATTGAGCTCCAGGGGGGCTGTATTTCATGGCTTTTCCTCTCTTTCATTTTGTCCTGTACAGTACCTCACCGTTACAGTGCTTTCCAGGGAACGTGCGTTAGAGCTCAGAAGTGGCTCAGGCTGTGAACTGTCTTGGTTCACATTTAAAACCCAACCTGATTCTGTAACTCAAGGATGTGACACAAAGATAATATTTTAAGCTTTGTAGTATTATCACAAATGTATTATTATTTATCGTTGACTATTCCCAAACACTTGGCACCTTGTACAAAATGCAGGGCAGGTGTGAGAGCCGCTCTGCAGGAGCGTTCACATGAAGCTGCTGCTGGAGGGGGCTCTGGCAGCTGCCGAGTTGCTGGGTTGAGGCGCAGAGCGTGAAACAGGATTGTGAGGTATAACCAAAGTTTCTGGAAAGACACAGAATCATTTAGAGGTGAGGGAAAGCTTTCAGAAAGGGCTGATGCTCCTGCAGAGAGGAAGTCCAAGATGTGCATGTCTGAGGAAAGGGAGGTTTGAAGCAGTGAGTGAGTATGGTGCCATTTCACGCGGCTGCTGCTTGAGTGAGTCATGAAGACAGACCCCATGGTCTGGGGTGGCGTGGGCTAGGGCAAAAGTGGGGTGCAGAGCCATCCTTTGTGGAACAGACATAAGCGGTAGATGGGCTCTGGACATGTTTTGTACCTTGCTGGCTAAGGTCTGTGGGGTTGGCCTTCCCGTGATGTTTTGAGATGTTTGAGTCCCATGGTGGCTGGGTGAGCATTAGGACAATGTGCAAGACCTGTGGTGGAGTGAGCTGTTGGCTGACCAGTGGGCAGCAAGGAAAGGAGTTTTTATTGCCCTCTTGAAATAATTCCCATCCTGCTGTGGTGGTGAGCCAGGCACTGGTGCTTACAGGGGCCTCAATCTCACAGGCAGGATTTGAGCTGAATAATTTCCCACATCTTTCTAGAAGGGCATGGCAGAAAGTCAGAGACAACTAGCTGATCTGGGTGCCTTGGGCAGTGCAATTCAAGTTGAGATCTCTGCGCTTTTGCTAGTTTGGTTTCTCCTTGTGCAAGTATCCCTTGTTTTGGTTCAAAACTTTTCCTGCTGAAGCTCTCTGGAGATAAACCACACGACAGCTCGTGCTGTGTCCTGTTCCCCTGCTATTTTGCACAACACCTTTGCCATTAGCTGAAACAGTCGCCTGATTCAGCCGCTGGCTTCTCCCAGTTTGGGGCTGACTAATAAACCTCTGTACGAGCCACAGTGACTGACGACTCTGCTCTCGCATTTCCATTTCTACTTACAGTCTAATTTATCCCTCCCTCTGTTGAGTGCTTCTTGAGAACACTTCAGTGGCTTTTTCCTTCAAGTGTAGCAAAACTAAACAAAAGAGTTTGATGTTTCTTTGCTGGGCTGAATAACTCACTGTTATGATTGATAATGGTGAAACTGGTTTATAAACTGTCTGAACAGTGATGCACATCATTAAAAAACAAGCAGACAAACGGCAAGTCCTCTACAAATCTGATTGCTTTGAACAGCAGATGATCTCCGGGGAATTTGGAGCGGGGAGCTCTAGCGCTGAGGGTGCTTTGAAGCAAGAAGCTGAATGTTTTGTGAGAAGTAATGGTGAAAACTAAGGTGATGGATCAACAGTTCATTGATTTATATGTGCCTTTGATGGGTAGAATTGTCTGTTGCAAATGTTTTTTGCTAGCTTTTAGCCAGTAATCTCTTGTTTGTGTCCCATCCCCTGCCTTATTTCTGCTAAAGAGACTGCACTGTCTCAGAATTAATCCCATTACTTAATTACAGTCTGATTTTCTCTGAGGCTTCTTCAGTCTGGGGATCCAAACTGTGAATGGTGGCATGGATGGCATCATTGGGGTTTTTATTTGTTCTTTGGGTGTTTTTTGGTTTTGGTTGTTTTTTTTTTTTTTTACCTTCCTGTGCTGTGGCCAGCTCAGATTTGGGGTGTGGATGCCCACGGGGATTAAACTGAAAACAGCAGTGTTGTGGACTCTTAAGCTTATTTTCCTCGGGTGCATCACTTACACTGTTTGTCTGCACAAGGAGTTTTAGGAAACAAAAACAAGATGCAAATCTGGTTAGAGCAAAAACCTAAGAAACATGCAAACTAGCACTTGTGGAAAGTTTTCTGGTGAAGCTGCCAGCCTTCCTCAGATACATTTTACAAATGGAATTTTACTGGAAAGGTACCCAAGGTTTGCCATGTACGCAGGTTTCTGGCTCTGATCTGCCATTCAGGTGATGTAATGCATCCAGGTGCTTGCTGCTTAAGCCATTCTTATGGGTGAAGATGTTGCCTGGTGCTTTTCCCCCAGAGCCATCAAATAATCTATCTGTCCGTCTACCTGATGACCTCCATCACTGTCTGGTCTGAACCTGAAAACTGTGCAGTGTCCTGCAATGTGCAGTTTTCATGGATGGAAGGACTTGTTTCTCTTTTGCAGATAAAGGCCAGTCATGTTAAATGTAGGGGAGAGACTTAAACCCAAATTCTCTGCCTGTTGGGCTGTCCTTCATCTCTGAGGTGAATTCCTCTATGGACAGTTTGGTAAATGCGTAGGGTGCTCACTAAGCACTATCTCCTCCACAGATGGAATTACATCCCCATTTCTCTCTGTTGCTTTTAGAGCAGCTGGTGTACGCAAGACAACAGGATCATCCAACAATTACCATGTTAATCAGAGTTTATTTTGTACTTTGAACGCAAATATCCCAAAATGTACCAAAAATGCTTGGTTGAGTAGCCATCTAAAACAGCTCTGGCCTTCCAAAAAATCTGAAATGCAGGTGGCTGCTAAAAATGATGTTGCCTGGAAAAAGTCTTGAGACCATTTGATTTACCAAGGTCAGTTACTGCTATCAGAGATCTCTGTGGCTTACGTCAAGGGGCTTTGAAGGTTAGTAGTAGATTGCAAGTAAGAGATTAGTTTCTTATTGCAGGGCAGTAAAGTTGGTCCCAAGCTGCTACTAAATCGTGTTGGTTACCAAGAGAAGTAGGGGAGCTGCAGCAGGACGTATGGAAGAGGTGTCTGCTGAATCTCAGCAGGGAAAGCAGTGTTGTAATTCAGATGGTGGAGCATAAGATACCAGATTGCTTTAAATGTGTTGAAACCCTGTGGTGTCAAGAGTTCGATGTGTCTCCAGGGGCTTGGTGATGAACAATCCCATCTCCATGCTAGACTTCGGAAACACAAGGTATGCAGAAGCCTCTCTCTGCACATCACCAGAGACAGGCTGGGTTCTTCAAGAAAACTGATTGCTCACAGCTTTCAGGGAAAGCCTTGCGCTGGTTTTGATGGCACTGCTGGATAGAAGTATTCTCACTGCTGCTGGAACTGCCTTGTTAATATTACATTGCTCCTTTCGACAGGGGTTTGAGGATGATTTAAGTGCCTTTGTATTGTTTGTTGTTTGGAGGAGGTGTGAGAATTGCAGGGAAAGCAGTGTCAGACATATGGGACCAGTGCAGGACAGGTGAGGTACCTGGTGCCCAGGGAAGGCAGGGGAGTATGGTAAGGGGCTAGCAGAGGTGGGAATGGGTAACGAGGGACAGGCAGTGTGGCCAGGGACAATCAACTGAAAGGGCTGCAGGCGAGTCAGGCAGCTTCCTTGTCTCTGAGCTTGGTTGCTGTGGGAGATGCTGCTGGACCATGGAGACACCACAGAGCAAGACATCAGTTTTTGTTGACACTGAGTGGAATTTGGCTTGTACAAATTCAGATGTCTGCACTGGGAGAGAAGAGCTGTGGTCCTTCCACAGTCCCTGAGGATACAAGCAGCTGTAGAGCTTAGATCTCCTTGTCCCAGGGTAGAGATCATAAAGTAAGGAGCCTCCCTCCAGTCTGTGGAGGGAAAGTCCATGGAAACACCTCACCTCCTGTCACTGAGGACCACTGAATCCCGTCGCATTTTTAGCTATGGAGGTGTACACTTGTGCTTTCCAAAGAGCTGCTGTTAGTCTGGACCTCCAAAAAGCTCAGTGCAAAAATCCCTTGTGCCTGTTGCATCATGATGGCTGTGAGGAAACTGAAGTTTTGTTAAGGAGGCGTAGGATGAGTCAGAGGCGAGCTTGATCCTCATCCTGCTGCCAATCTACTGCATTATGTCTGTGCCTCTGGCTTTCATGTAAAATGGGGCTAATGCTGCTTGTTGCTGAAGCAGGAGAGGCAGTGAAATGCTGTCAAGGCTTATGGCAACCAGAGCCTGTCCCTAAGTGAGGCAGGTCCTCAAGAAAAGAGCCTTGCTGTTCACAATCCCCTGTGAGAGTCATTTTCTCTCTGGAAAAGCTTCTGAAATGAGAATGGCCCTAATGATGTCACTAATGAGCGCATCAAAGAACATGAGGGGGCACACAAAGCAATGCTGCATTTCTTTTAATTCCCTGCACTGCTATGGTAGGGCAAGAGGTCTTTTAAATTTTATTTAAGGTCCTTTTGCTGATAAAGATACAGAATATGGATGCAAATACTTTCTTCAGATGATGATATTTGGAGATGAGTGTGTTTCTTTTAGATTTCACCCAGAGGGTATGTTGTATGTTTTGATTTGTTAAGCTAAGTAATTGCAAAATATCTCTGTGCTGGGCAAAGGTTTGGTGCGCTTCCACCACATGCATTATTACACTCCTTTCTTCTTCCTTCCCTTCCAACCTAGATCTCCCTTTCTTTCTTCTCAGTACTATACATGTAAAATGAATTTAAACAGGCAGGTGGGCAGCCACTAAACCCAGGAGGCTCTGAATTCTCTCCTTCCTGTGAAGGACCTGGAGGCAACAGTTGAGATTTTGTGTGTCCCAGAATTTTAGGTGGAGAAACAAGGTTGGAAGATACAGTTGTTATAGCTATAGCATGAAATTATCCATCCTTTGGATTAAGAATTTTCCTCTTTGATTTATACATTTATATAGGTATTTTATGTCAGGAATTCTGGATTTTATTTTTTTTCCTGTGGCTTGAAAACAAAATTTCCATGGTGGGAGGAGGAAGAGGTTTAGGATTTTTTATTCCAATACAAACTAAAATTGGGAGCCTTCACAGCAAGTTAGGACTTGAACTGCTAAGACAGGAGACGGGCTTCCCTCTGAGAAGAGGGCATTTGTGGGAGGCATGGGAGTCAGGTTAGAGTGTTCCTTCTGCTGGTTCCCTCCCTCCAGCTGCAGGCCAAGCACAAAGCAGACCTGACCCTGCTTATGCCCCATCTCCAGCAAAATATCTGCTCTATAGAGGGGCTCAGTTATTCCGATGAATGGTTGCCTTTTGACCTGGGAAAATGTTCAGCAAATGTATCAAACCCCATCAGCTTGAATCAGCAGTTCCGTTGGAGATCACTGTGTGATATTTGCCAGCCATGCTTTGCTTTGTGAGGACATTGATGGCCATTTTAATGAGTCTAGCCCTGACTAAGAGGAGCATTTCTTGCAGCTGACTGGAGCCTCTGGGGCTGACCTTACTGGCCACCCTGTCCCAAACCCTGGCTCAGCCTGACCCCCCACCAGCCTTGGAGTGACCAGACCCCCCTGAGGCTGCTTGTGTCCCTCAGGAGAACCACTCACCCATCCTTCCTGCTCCCTTTTGACTGTACCTGTTAAGAGTGGCTTGCAGGGGGGTGTCTCTGTCCCCCAACACCTGGCCTCAGGCAGGATTGCTTTGGATTTAGTTATTCAGCAGAGCTGGTGCTCTGAAAACCCTGAAAAGGGTTACCCATGGCCTGCTTCCAGCTTGGTATCTGCCTTTTTTATTATTCAAACTGAAATAAATAAATACATTTTAAAAGTGTTTCTTGAATTGCTATTAGAATGCACTTGCTTTTCCCTTAGGAATGGAAATAAACTATGCCATCTATGTTGGGTTTTTTTTCCATGCCTTTCACTATCTGAGACCTAGAATAGTCCTGCAGACCACCTCCTCTTCAAGCTCAGTCCAGTTTTCTACAATTGCAGCAAATGAGATTCCACAACTGCCCTGGCCCCCACCTCC
>JAVSBS010009894.1:127992-141874 GCA_033124195.1 Coracias cyanogaster | reverse complement strand
CAGTGGCTAACCTTGTTTTTATACTCCAAATCAGCAGCTAGCTATTCTGGGGTAGATATTATAGACCAGCACTGTACATGGACTACTGAGTGTTGTTTCATTGATACGGTGGTGGGAAATCCATGTTTCCTCTGTTATATCCTCTATTCTTTATTTATCAGCCTTATCACAGCAGAGTCCAGAGGCCTCTGATCAGGTTTCCACTGTGCTGAGTATGATTCAGAGAATCTCTTTGGGATATTAAATCAGGAATATGAGAAAGAAGAGGGTGGCTGTGGCTCCAGATGAAGATGAAGGGTCAGACGGATGAAGTGCATAGTACCAGAGCAAGGAGCCGCTAAATGCAGCATGTTCCTGGTGGCATCAGCTTCTTTTTTGGCATGCATGTGATAAAGATGTCTTCCTAAAAGGCTCACTAAAAAGATAGTCCCGGGTTTGATGTGATGCTGACATCCCAATTAGCTAGCCTTGCACTTGCAGAGTTTTATTTGCAGATTAGCATGTTTGTGGCAGTGCCCACCACCTCCATGGCTGTGCAGATACCTTATCTCTGCAAACCTGTACTGCAGACTACAGGTGGTGGGTCAGGACAACTCTCCTGCTATTATCTACAGGCTTAGAAGGATTGGTGCAGAGAAAAAAGGAAGGTGCATTGCTTCAATTCATATCTCAGTATCTACAGCGCTTAATTTTATTTTTGCATTGTCAATGAAGTGGTTTTGTGTTATATTGCCGTAACTCCCTCTGGTGGCTAATTTGACAGTTTAACCATCTGTTTTGATTGATATTCTATCTAGATGCAGCACAGTTATGTCTTGGAGATGGCCTCGGATGGAAAAGGTGAGGAGTTTGTGCCCTGTTGGGGCGGTGTATTTGGTGCCTGTTCTCACTGTGCAAGTTTGCCTCTCTCTGTGGCTGAGTAAACCCATTCCCTTGGTTAATTTTTCTCTGCCTCACAGCTACTGACCGCATCTGTAGCAGATCCCCATCAGAAGGGTTTGCTGAGTCTCTGCTGCGCTGCCAGGCTGCAGTTGGTAGAGCTGTGGCCGGAGATGCCAGTTGAGGCCGTGCCTCAGAGCGAGTTGCTTCCTCCTCCGCAAGCAGCACTGCAAAAGGAAATCCCAGGTACAATGGGAGCACCGTGCCGCAGAGATTGCCGGGAGTGATCTGACATAGCTAGCAGTTATTAACGCCACACTGAAGCTGAGACAGGCAGCTGTGCTGTGCAGAAATCTCTCTCCCAGCTGGAAAACTCAGAGGTGGCTCAGTTTTGGTCTCTACGCTGCTGGGTGGCAGCTGTGTGTCCTGTGCTGGGAGCATCACCTGCCTTCGTGGGCATTGCTGCTCCCTGCTCGGACGGATACCTCTGCCTGCCAGCTCCCTGTGCCACTTCCCCTTGGGGCAAACAGTTTGTCTCTTCTACAAACTGCTTGTGTCCACAGCCCATGGGACGTTTTAACACACTAGCCCTTCTGTGCCACAGATCATACAAGTTGCCTTTACCTATGCCATACAGAAACCACAGAAGAGTTGCTTAATAAATACGAGAATAAATACTAGATTCCTGAAAAGACATCAGTTGGTTTTATATATTTTATATATATGCACACATTTACAGAAATTCTGATGCAAAAATAATAAAACCCAGGTTCATCCTTCTCCAGTGTAACAGAAAGAAAAGATAGATACCATCTCTTTGTTCTCTGGGTATTATTCCTTGCTGCATAGTATTGAGTTTAATTAAATTCTGGACATTTAACCCTTGAAGTTGATGGATTACGTTTAAAACTACATGCTAACCAGCAGTATTGTGGAGATAGTGCCTAACTGCTCCGGAACCATTGGGACAGAGCAGTCTTCTCCCTCTGGCTCCTATGGGCTCACTTGGATTAACTTCAGAAGTGCTAAAGTGTCTGGTCCCTAATTTACGGCTGGGAAGCTGAGACGTGGGTGGTTTGGATCATATTTGAAGTCTCACCCATATCCTGATGTGTTTTGCCTGTTTAGAAATAGAATCTGAGATTTGCTCCTCTTTCCTTCTCTTTTAATTTATGCTGATGTAACTGCCGAACTGGGAAGCAGTGTGGTCATGGCCAGGGATGCTGAGAACATCCTCTCTACGGACAGTTGAAACTTGCTACCTTTTTTCTACATAACTTTGGGCTGCTGAGGAAGCCTTTGTAAGGCAGCTTGGGGAGATGGAGATGGTGGCCAGTGTAAGAAGGAGAGATAGCACAAGAAGGGGAGCCAAGGAGTGGGGATAAGGACCAAAGTCTAAGCTGGGAAAAGGCAGGCAGGAACTGTCTTGTCTGGTCAGGACTGAGCTGAAATCCTCCTTGAAGGCTCACCTTTCCCTAGTGGGTCATATAAAGGGTAAGTTACAGGCAAGAGGTTAGGCAGTGGAATTCCCTTTTCACATTTTGAAGAATGTTAAATCTGCTGACCAAAGCTGGCTCTATAAAATTACAAGAAACACCTGAATGGATCACACTGATCCATTGCTTCTTGCAGGTCTGAGATGACATAAGGGCACAAGGGCATTGCAGGGGAGAACAGTGGTGAGTCCTGCTGGGAGGGTTAATCCTCCCTGGAGCTGCTGCAGGCAGACCCAGGTTGTCAGTTCTGAGACCTGGGAAACCTGCACTAAGCTGGGCCAGAGGAGATAAAATGCTGCAGTAGCAGGACAGCTGTGCTGCTGGTCAGCACCCCTCCTCAGGGGTTACGACTGCAGATGCTCCACTTCAAATGCAGGGGCTTGGGCAGTGGAGCCGGGCGCTGTTGGTGCTGCAGATCCTGCCGGAGTGCACATGCTCAAGCATTTGTCAATTTGGGTGCTAACAGTAGGAAATCTTATTGTGACCTGAGTGTGTTTCTGCTGGTGGTAGGAAATTGGTGGGCTTCTCACCTAGTCCTTGCCAGATGTGCATCCCATGTTCCAAGCTGTGCCTGCCTCTTGCCAGTACTTTATCGGCCAGGGAATTTGTGGCTGTGGGAAAACTAGTGATGGAGGAGCTGCTTGGAGACTTTCCTAGAGGGTTTCAAAAGCTGGTGGTTGAGAACTGGACTTGGGGGAGCTGCCTGCATTGCACTTGCTGTGGTTTGTTGTGGCTGGAAAAAAAAAAAAAATCAGACCTGCAGAACTGGGGAATGTATTACAGTAATTAACTGCGGGGTGAAGAAAGTGAGAGACATCCTGGGCACGGAGGAAATTAAATGGAAAGCGGTATTGTGCTTATGTGGGATGGAATTGCAAAGAGCTCTGTTTGTGGGGTGGAAATTAATTATTGGATTTTATCTAAAGCTGGGCTTACATAAGAGGCATGTGTCAGTTTTCCAAACTTTGCCACCTCAACTCTTTGCTTCTCTGCACAGAAGAGGCAGAGGTGACAGCTCAAGCCAGCTCAGTGGGGCTGGCTTGCTAAGGCTGCTGTTGTTTTCATTCAGGGATGTTTTAGTTTCAGATTAAAACTTTAGTTGACTGTGAGCTATCAAATCTGTTTGCATGATCCCTAAAATGCAAACCCCTGCAAGTCCTCCATGTGCTGCTCAGTAGCATATTGCCCTGAAGAGGGCCATGGCACATCATGACAAAAGCCAGGTGAGGAGGACATGGAGCTGACTGAGATCTCTCAGTTCCTCCAGGAATGTGGGATTGCCTGTACCCTTCTCTGGCAGCCAAGAAAAGTTGTTGCTTTGGCTGATGCTGCCCATACTTTGGCTTCTCTGATGCTGCTGGACTTGGGCATGTTTAGGATGGGACATCCTTGTAGCAAGCACAGAGCATTTGTTGACAGCAGTTGACTTTTTGCACCTGTGATTATTCACCTGCAACACAGACTCAAAAGTAAAGGATTTGGGCTGTTCCAGTAGAGATACTATTACTTGCTGTATATTTTTGTGGGTATCCCACAGGAGCCCAGATCATAGACCAGGACTGTAGGCACTTGTCAGACACAGAACAGTGTTTAATTCATTGATCGTTCTGCCAGAACCTTGACAGTCATTGCACTTTTTTTTTCCTATTTCATTTTCCCACATGCAGAGAGCAGCTCCAATATTTTTCTCTATATGTTGACCTTTGTTTGAAATGAAAGCAAAAGGAAATTGTAGAAAGCCCCAGTGAGAAACCAGGAGTCTGTCTCCTTTAATGTACCGCATGACTTGTATCTCACAGAAAGGCTATTTGTCTGGTTAAAATGTTCTCATCAAAATTCTTTTTCTAGGAGAAATGGTTTTTTCAAAGGAAGCAAAACATTACTGAGAATTCTTGCTATTTCAGTTTTTCCTATTTTATCAAAAGATACATTTGTTGCTTATTGCTTTTTTCAGCAAACACGTGGAAAATGTCAAATGTTCAAGACTTTGATTTTGTCATTGAATATGTCCTTGCTAGTTTTCTAATTGGTTCTTACTGGTGTACAGAGAAACACTCTCTATATGTGACCTAGCAGAAAAAATAAAAAAAGATGGTTTTTGCATAGGCAATTTTGATGCAAAGCAAAACAAACCAAGAGGAAGTGATGCTCTGCCTTGCTGCAGTACACAACAGCACAGGTCCTACCTGCGAGGTTGCTCTATCCTCAGAAGGAGAGAAGAAAACTAGAGCTGCCCTGAAGCTCTGCAAGAATGTATTTAAGTGGAAATAATAATGATGCAATTATTTTTTTCCATAAAAATAGCATTTAGTTGAAAATGTAATTCTTCCAAAGATAAAACAACAACTAAAGAAAAACCAATAAAAAGTCTTTATTACCAAATTACCTTGGGGATAATGCACTTAGTGGTGGGAGATTCCTTTAGTGCTGCTGTTCTTATGGGAGCTTATTGTGGTTTATTTGTAATGATGAGAATATTCAACCTGTATCAGCAACAAAGACCATATTCTCCTAAAATTGTGTCTTCTGTTGGATGTGCATAGGTTTGCTGCTGGGGTGGAGGATGGCTGGGGTAGCCATACAGTGCAGTGTGCTGCTGAGTTGGCAACCTCATTTTATCAGTGTTTTGATTTTTGGTTTTCTATCTTTATGATATTTATGGAAATAGATTTTTATGTTTCTCTGTGGTCAAGGAGAGCATTGGGATGCCCTGCCAGTGTGTTTCAATATAGGCTTCTGATTTTTTTTTTTTTTTTTCCCTCTTCTCCCTTTTACAAGAGCAGCCCTGCTGCAATCTTCCTCTCTGTGGCTGGAGAAATGAAACAGGGCTACATTACACCTGTTCAGGGGATGTTATGCTCGGAGTCCCTCGAGATTTATTTCCACATATAATCCAATGGCAATGTGAAACACGACCTGCTGTAATGCATTTGCTTGGTGTCTCTGGCCCCTTGTACAACCTCCTCTGGACTTTTAATGGGGAGAAGTTAAGCAACTGAACATAAGATGTTTGTACCTAGAAAAAGGATTATCTTCTTTAAGATTCCCAGGTGGTCAGATGGTAGAGGCAGGTCACTTATTTAACTCTCCGCTGGATACAGCAAAGATTCAACAGACCTCAGATAAATTGTTGGAACCGACAGCCAGATTGTGAACTGAAATCCAGCCCTGTCATTTATGCATGAATACGCTCTGAACACAGCCTGCTTTTAAGATGTAGGTGACGGGTATTAAGAGAAGCTCCCATAGAAGCGCAGTCGCAGTTTCCAGCTCAGCTTATTGCTTTCTGATCAAAGGGCTCTGTACTCAGACCGCTCAAGTGTAGCCTGTGAGGGAGGCAAAGCCTCAGCATAATTCAGCATAATTAATGGCAAGTACGACCCTCCTTAACATATTTGGAGGGAGTGGAGGAGAGGCTTGTGGCAGAATTTGGTAATACCTTAATGACCTTTCATGGTGCGCAGCATGTGGCTGCCAAGTCATTAAGCCCTGCCCTGATCTGCACTGGACCATTTCTGCCCAGCCGTGCAGCAGGATGAGACCTGCAGAGGTGAGAGATGCCCCAGACAGGCAGCCTGTGGCTGGTGTCACCCACGGGGCCATGCCTGAACCGCTGGGCTTTGGTGCTTGGGAGAGAGCTGACGGGACTCCCCTGTGCTGCTTCATTTCAGTGCGTTTTGTTTTGGCTGTTGAAAGTGAATGATGGATGAGCTTCCCGTGTGGATTTTGAAGGGTCTGAAAAATGTGACAGGATTGCTTCCATTCTTCACTTTATATTTCTGACATAAGAAGGGAAGATGAAGAATGTGAGGCGCCTTCCTTTAAATTTGCAAGGCTTCTGCTTGATGTGGTTAATCAGTATTTCTGATAGAAGCAGAATAAAGACCTGGAAGCATGGGCCCAGGTAGTGCTGGATAGAGCACAGTGGGAGGGAGACCTACAACTGGTGCAGTTGTTATCCCGTGATGGGAAGGTAGGAAGACTTACAAGGTATGGCAGGGTGGGGTGACCCCTCGGAGCAGAGACCTTAGTGCAGCTGAGGCAAGGTATAAGCTTCCCTTAAGATGGAACATGTGTGCAGATACTCTCCTTTATTCCCTTTGTTGAATAAAAAGAGAGATCTATTAATTATTTTAAACCTTTCTTTTCATTTTATCATGTGCTTTGGTTGACCTGAGAAGTATCAAGTGGCACTTTTGACCTTACTTGAGCACTTAATAGCTATTTCAGTCCAATCTGATGTCACAACACTTGATTGAAGGCATGGGAAGTTACAGAGTGTTTAAGTAAAATGTTTAATTTTTTTTTTCATTGGTCTGTGTGGTGCCACTGAGATGAGGCTGACAAAGTAACGTGAAAACAGAAGAGCAGAATCTTGGCTCTGCTCTCTGCTGTGTAGAAATCCTTTTGTTTTCTTGGAAACTTCTTTCCACCAGCATATCAGAGACTGCAGTCAGAATGTATGTGTTTTTGCTTCTCTTCTATTAACTAGGATGTATTTTCTTACAGTACAATATAATGAGACTGGTAAGTCCTACCATTTCCCAGTAAGTACATAGATTTTTGAAATGGTGAAGCTTTGTATGAGCTGTAATACAGAAATGTGGTACATGACCACACTTCTTAGTTTGCCTGTTGATTATTTGCACTGAATGCTCAAGTCAGTGTCTTTGGTGCATGCAGTTGAATAGTTGATTGAAATTTGGGACAGGGAAAAAGGTCAGCAGCCACTCAAAAAGAGAAAATAAGGTTCAAAGCAAGCCTGAGTCTCCTTTTTATTTTTTCATTTGCTTTCTGCAGTCCCTGGAGAGTCTTTCTTCAGTTTCCATGAAGTTGCCTTTTCTGTTTGTATCTCTGTTTCTGGGTGTTTTATGTTGGTTATTTTCTGACAGCTGGATTTTTTTTTTTTCTACTGTAATGTATGCTCACACTTGGCATCTTTTATGGCTGCTTTGTCTGTTAGTGTGGTTCCTGAAATCAGGACACCAAGACTCAATAATGAACTTTATTAATCACCTTGGCACCCTATGGGTACCGTGCTGCCTGTGCCTAGCCAAGGAGGATACTGTGTGTTTGGGAGGGAGGAGTAAGCACCTGCAAACACTGTTAGAAGCACAGGACAGTGAGGCTGGAGGAGGTGGCCAGGCCATTGATGCAGAAGTGGGAGGGCAAATGTGCCCAACTCTTCTGCAGTCTGTGGTAGACACAGATAAACCTTACCTGGCCCGAAGTTGAAGAGGGCTGAACTTTATCTGTTTATGTATACCCTTGGCTACATCCCTGTGGCTGGTCCAGCTCTTGGCTGTCCCATGTGAGCAACTGCTGCCACACCCAAGGCATTTCAGAGCCCAAGATTTTGGTTTCTAGTCTGATCACGTCAAAAGCTATTGCCTGCTTTTTATAATTCTTTATGCAATTTATCTTATCTCTTTTCAATATCCGTGTCTGAAGCCTGCTTCATTCTGTGTGTTTGTACATGGGGACAGGGTGGGTTCCGATAGCAGCAGAGAGAAGCGAGGTAGGAACAAATGTTTTTTTTTATTAGGGCTGCAGTTTAAGGTAATGAAAGAAACAAACAGTTGGGGAGGTGCCGCCACAGGTCCTAGTGACTGCAAGAAAGGGAGATGAGAAGGGCAGTTGTGATGCTCTGGAAAAGATTTTAAAACGTTGTTTAAACTTTACAGACTTGATTGAAGTACCATCAGTGGCACTTGGATTCTTACCTTCTTTGGTGTGTGTCCCTCAGTGAAAAATGCAAAGTCTGGGGCATGAGAACATCATTAGCAGAACACCTCTACCCATTCAGGTGTAATTGCATGCCAGATTGGACCCTTTCCCAAAGAACGGTGAACATGATCAGAGTCCCAGAGGGGATCCTCCTGTAATGTGAGACAGCTATGGAAGTAATTGCTTTCCTCTTCCCAGCCTGCAAAAAGACCAGATTGTTAGATGAATGTGCACCTTGGGTCAATCATTGATACTGTGGAAGAGAGAGTTGCTTTGATTACATCAGTTATAATAATGATTTTTTTAAAAGCAATTTATATATAATGTTTTTTAAGATTCCTCAATTTTGAGGAGTTTTCACACTTTTTTTATTATATCTGCCTCTCCCACACCTTCTTCTTATCCCTACCAGTCATTTCTTTATAAATGACAATAATTTCCTGTTATTGAGCAACAGTGAATAGTGTTCCTATAGCAGTGGAGAGGTGCTGATGGTGCTGTTGATGGAGGTATGTGCCCAGCTGTGCTGGAAGGAAGCAGAATTTGACTCCACGGGAGAGAGGCAGATTATGGGTTATTTAATTTCCTTTGAGATCTCCTTGTTTGTCCCAGACTACCCTAACCTGCGGAAGCCCAAATGATGTTTTAAGCAAAGGGTTTTACACGTCTGGGCTGTCCTTCCTTCCTACCCTTTACAAGGCTCTGTGGTCTGTCACCATTATCATGCCTCAACTGTAACACTTCCACTTTTCAGCTCGGTCATGGAAATGACATGTAGATCCAGAGATTTGTCTCTGCTTTCAGCTGCTAAAAATATCAAGTTCCCAATTGCACTCCCAAAATTATGTCTAGCCAACAAGTTCTTGGGATAGGAGAAATCTCTGTATAGATGGTGTTCAAAATGCTGCACTGCAATGTGTGACAACTGGAGGGACCTGAAGTAAGTTTGTGAAAAGTTGGGGATGTGTTAAGAGAACAGGAGACTGGAGCTGTTTGAAGTGGGAAGGACGTATGTAGGACATTGTTGGATTCAGCCCTCCCCTTGCTAGCCTCAGGAACAGCTGAGCTGCTTCGTATGAAATCTCACCCTTCCTCCCAAATTATATCTATACACAGATACACACGTGCAAGTGTATGTAAAGCCTGAGGCAAACACTTGACATGAAAAATGTCATCCCAATCCATTCAAATTTGGTGGAGGTTTAAGCAACAAAAGACAGAGTCTTATAATGGAAAATAGAGTGCTCCCAGCACAGCTCAGAGGCCAGTGAATTGAGAAAAATGCCTTTTGAGCTGTATTGAATGGAGCATGTATTGAACAGGTCATGTATTGGGCTGTGCAAACAGATCACTGAGGACGTCGTTTCCTGGTGATGAGCGTTACCAGTTGGTCCTTTCAGAGAGGCTGAGCAGAGTGATGCGTAATTGTGTGGATGGGTATGTAAGTGCCCATGGCTGGATTTTACCTGGTGTAAATCAGCTTAGTTCTGGGGGCTTCAGAGTGGCTTTGGTGATTACCTTGGCTTAGGCTGAAGCCCTTACTAAGGAGGAGAACCAGGCTCCTGCTTTTCTCAGTCTTTGTCTGCCCATCATCATCCCCTGGGCTGCCAGTTAAAAACTCATGGCTGGAGCATTAATAACTCAAGAGACAGGATTAAAAATGAAGAGATTTTAAAAAAACCACCAACAACTTTCTTTTTTTATTTGCCAGTGGTTTTGAAACTTCTCTATGCACTTGGGTCATGTTTTCAAGATTTTCTGTCACTTCCTTTGGAAAACTAGAGGCTAGCTTGTATTTGCACAAATTTAGGACCTTAGAGAAAATGTAAATATGGTGAGACTTGTGATAAAATTAGGCTGACAGTGCTGAGCTGCTACCTCCACACTGGGCTAAGTTGTAATTATTTGGATTTGCTGGAGTCCAGAAAAGGCTTAGCTCATGTTTTGAGCAAGGCCAGCAGTCACATCCTGCTTTCTTAAGTGCTGTTTGATACGAACCATGATAACTTCCATTATGAAGCCAGTTTTAATTAAACAAACAAAACCTCTCTGCTTTTCTTTCTGGTCAGCTTTTGATGGCTGCTGCTTAATCATGATAGTCAGGTTTTGATGTGCTTTTCAAACACAGCAAGTTTTAGAAGCTGTACTAAAGTGTAGAACCATGTGCATGGCCCTCAGCAGTAGTTTTGCATGGTGCAGAGGCTGTCAGTGCTTGCCACTGGCTACTGAGTGGGATTTAACCCATCAGTAGTCAGTAAGTGCTGCGTTGCTTAGAGGTCTGTGAGGTGGTATGTAGCTGAACGCAATAATTTAGGGGATAAAGGGGCCTTCAGCTAGCAGGGACTTGCTTTGTCCTGGGTGCTGCACAAGACTACAACTCCAATTGCATTGTAAGGAAAGCCATAAACCCTCAATTATTGCTATAATCCCTCTAATAGAGGGAGTACCAGTCCTGACCCGTGTTGCAGAGGAACTATTATAATACACCAGGCTGTGGCCAGAGTCAAAGCCAAGGCTGGCAGGTGTTTCAGCCATTTTCTGCAGGATGTGTACATGGGTTTCTATGCTTGGATCAGGACTCCTCAGCATCTTTCATGGGCTTTGAACAAAAGATGTGGGAAACAAAGGACAGCCCACCTCAAGGTATTTGTGTGGGCTCGTGGTGCTGCTCGTGCTGTGTGTGGCCTGCATCCTCCTGAGAGAGCCCCAGAAGATGATTCCAGGAAAAGCAGGAGCCCCATCCAGTTATCACTTATCAGAGCACGTGGGGAGCATGGGCTGAGAAAGTCATTGTGGGCTGATGAATTGCAGTAGCAGCATGGGAAAATCACTCGCTGTCAAAGGGCAAGGGGATAGTTTAACATAGGCAGAGAGATGTAGACAGCATGTAATTTATTTCTCCCCATCAGTAGTAAATATTCATAGTACATAAATAATATATAACAGTTATCCTGATACCTGGCTAAATAATGGCCAAGGTAGAGCATGGTCAGGCATGTGACTTGTTTCACATCTTGCTTCCTTTTGGACTAGTAAGAGAATTAATGAGCCATTTACTCAGGACTTACTTATGCAAGTCCCTGAGCATGGCCACAGGAGTCTAAAGACTTAAAAAAAAAAATCTTTTAGACCTTCAGGTTGTGTCAGTGTTTTGCAGGAGAGTGGAGAGGATGGCAGTTTCATGAGTACAGACTGGGGAACAAGGCTGGATGGGTACAGGAAGGGGAAGATTGAATCCACTTACATTCCCTGCATGGCCTCACTGCATCTGTGCGAGAAGGAGGAAGATAAATGAGCATTTGCCAAATGCTATTTCTCCTTGCACCAACTACTAAAGCAGTACTTTGTTCATTTGAAGATTGTGGCACATTTTCCCCTGCAGTTCCCTGTGAAAAAAATTGAGCTAAAGACAAACTTTTAGACACAATCCAAATTTAACCAGTTAGGATAACTTACAACTAATCATAATACTCCTCAGATTGAGTCCTCCTTCATTCTTTGAGTTGTCTGATGATATTTAGCCACAAGTAATCTCTTCCTAAACCACTTTTTACAGTCCTTATCATACTAACTGGGTTCCTTCCCACACTGCTGGTGCTAATGCCTGCTTTAAATATTGACACCCTTTTATTAATAATATTGGTGATATAGCTGAGGCTGCTTAGTCATGATCCAACTGTCCTAATGGAATGAAATCCATTAGGTACCATTCCCCAGTGAGACTGTAATTCATAAAAGCAAGGTGGACAGTATGTTTTGTCTGATGTGTTTCAGAGAACTTCTCTGCTGATGACTAAAGTTTGGGGAACTGGAAGAACATTTCCCCAGGACATATAAAGTGGGTGTCTATTAGGGACATATAGAGGATGTCAGGCTTTTGAGAAATGCACCAGAAAGAGAAATTAGGTTTTAAAAAGCCAATGCACCGAAGAAGGCAGACAATGCCTTTTTTCCGAGGTGGACAAAAAGCAGTTCTGTTTAGGCATGCAAGCAATTTTAGAGCTGCATGTACGGGCTTAGGAAGGATCAAAATAACATTTTTCAAGAGGCTAGCAGAACTTCTCTGAAACAATGGTACCTCATTAGCAGATACTGATCCTATCAGGAAAAAAGTGAACGGTGTCTTTTGCTTCACTGAAGAAAATGTTGCCTTAAACCCTCTTCACCAGCATGAAGAGAGGAGTCTCTAGCCAGCAGTGATTAAGGGGTCCAGCAGAGCAATCCTGAGGGGGGACCAAGGGTGCAGACAAGCCCAGGAGATGTTGCAGAGCCGTTAATCCTGTTTGATTTATTAATGGACCATATTGCAGAGACAGCATGTGTTTGGAGTTCACATACCCCCCAGGCACTCTGCTTGGGGGACAAGCTGGAAGATGTGTCTGGTACCCTATGTGAAGTCTTGCTTTTAAATAGTAGTAGGTGGCTGTGGGGGGGTTCCCATGGAAGAGGGATGACAGAGTCACTGATGTGATGGGATAAGGAGGTGTGTTGGATGCAGAATGTAAAATCATGGAGAGAAGCAGCAGGATGCAGTTTTATACACCAAATCTTGCAGTGAAGAAACTAATGCTCAGATGAAGTTACTTGGAATTTTAATTTTCCTTTTTGCTATATGTTTAGTGCAGCCGTCAGCACAGAGGGGGAACAGGCAGATGGAGGAGGAGAAGGAGGACAATTAAGGTGGTGGAAGTTGGGGTCCCAGCATTGGTTTTTCATTCCACAGGTGTATGGATCAATTCAGGCCCAGGTGGTACACGTTGGCCTTGCTAATAATCCTCCTAGTCATTTAAAAAGAAAAAAAAGAAAAAGCAGTGAATGCATCTTTAGCTCTAAGCTTTGTGGCCCTGATTTGCAATGCTAAGGGGCTCAAGGGTGAAGATTCAGGATAATGAAAAATTCTCTGAGCTCTACTATAGAGGAATCTTTTAACCAATCTTCCCCACCACCAGCAGCCAGCAAGTGGAGAGGGAGGAGAAATGGAAAGAGCCATATCTAAGTAGATTGTATTCATGATTGGCTGTTGTGTAGAATGTACCTGTGAGGGGATTCTGCTTGAGTCTTCATTCCCTCTCATCTTAAAGGCTTTCATTAACATCTAATTGCTGCTTGTTTTCCTCATTCAGAGCATCCAGGTGCTGTACAATGTTCTTAATCAAGTGTAGAAAGACCATTTGTCAGGGAAACTCTTGCTTCTTCAGCAAGGTGCTTCTGAAAATGTTTGGCCTTTGTCTATGGTTATCTAGGGGAAATGTAAGTGGGAAGAGTCTTCAACTTGACTGAGATCTTGGCTAGGTCCTACCAACCTTATCTCTGCGCTCACATGTCACAGGAGCTTAGCAACAAAAACCTCAACTGAAGGAACTAATTTAATGCAATGATAATAATGATGGTCTCTATCAGTGGGTTGCTGAACAGCTCTTGGGACAAACAGGTCCCTCAAACAGGAGAGTAAGACATGAGTCATGTGAGATGTTACTAGAAGCCTTAAATCCTTTGCACTGTAGGCCTGGGAGCTTGGCTTGGGAAATGCATCCTTTTGAGACCAGGCAGAGGTGGTCGTAATGAGAACAGAAGTTAAATGGGTTCCCCTTAGCCTCATGCTTCTTGTTTCTGTCAAAAAAGGTAAAGTGAGAGATGTTCTTGAACTGGCATAGCAAGGGAATAGCTCTCATCGATGTTAGGTTCTTGGGTTCAGACCTCCCATTCATCTTTGCACCCTGTTGGTCCTATTCAGAAGGACATGAGATGATCAGAGCGATGGCAGTGATGGACTGTTCTCG